>JAWZYT010003600.1:5000-85000 GCA_034508575.1 Petrolisthes manimaculis | reverse complement strand
CATACATCAACACACTGCCATACATACACAGACTCTCACATACACTCTCGTCACACATACACACTCACTCTTCTGTGAGGTGTCAGTGAATCGTGTAAACACAGATGCTCCTCCCATTCCTGTACCTCATCCTACCATCCCTATATTCCTGTCACCTCATCCTATTCCTTATTCTCCTATTCATGTGTCTTGTCTGTCCTCACTCATCCTTATCCTCCATCCGTTTTTACTCATTTTTATCCCATACTCACCTATTCTTGTCTCACGATCCTACTTTATGTACCCACTCATTTCTATTCATCTATCTCTCTTACACACACACAGACAGTTCCCGTGCCTCGTCTTGTTCATGGTAGGTGGCAAGGTCTAATCAAGGTTTAAAGAACGGCGCGCAGGCTGGGGTGTGAATTGGAGGGATTGTGTGTGTGTGTAGATGGAGGGAGTGTGTGTGTGTGACTGTGTGTGCGCACATTTTTTAAACCAAAATTGAACCCATCACTGACCCCAACCTTCGTGTTGACTGGTACAAGGATGGTCAGCCAATTCAGATGGGATCAAGATTCCGCCTCATTCATGACTTTGGTTATTTGACGAAACTTTGGTTCGCGGCTGTACCTGCCTTATTGTATGCGTGTGTATGTATGAACCTGCCTGTGTGTATGTACAGTTGGACACATGAATGGGTGATACAGCCCAAGTGAAAGATGGTCAATTTCTCCCAATATCAAGTTCCTTAGTGCTAAATAGGAGACATCAGGGGCAGAAGTCAGTATCGACGATGGTAATTAAAAATAAGTACTTGATAATAGACACTGGTTACTCAAATGGGACAAGTATCTTTCACCTGGGCTGTACCACCCATTCATGTGTCCAACTGTACAGTATGCGAGTGTGTGCCTGTTGTATTGTGTTATCTACTGTGTGTCCTGTAATACAGAATTATAGGCTAGGATAGAAGAGAAAATATATCGAGAAACACACACACACTAAACCTCCATTGCCATTATCAGAGAGAGAGAGAGAGAGAGAGAGAGAAGGACATACAGTCTGTCAATGATGCACGTACCTACACTCGTTCAGTTACACACAGTTTTAGCTGGTAAAATCTGAAGTGAAAATCAGGGGTACAGCAGATATTAGATTGACTAATCACAAACACTGTAAGATAACACACCTCGATCACTACTCCAGGTTTTACTGGCTAAAACTGCGAGTAACTGAACGAGGGTGAGGTACATGCATCGACAGACTGTACACTCTCCCGTCCCATCCCACTACTCGTTCTCTTTCTCTCTCATCCTTCCTCGGTAATCCTTCTATCTACCACTCTTCTCACACTCCACTTACTTCATTCCCTCATTCCACCCTCGTTCTCTCTACCCGTTCATCATCTCCCACTCTTTCCATCCCACTACTATAATCTTTCCTTTTTCAGTACTTTCTTTTACCTATTTCTCCCCACCATTAATACCCTGCTATCTCCACTCCCTTTCTTACTTTCCTCACTCATTCTCTAATTACCAACCCATCCTCCCCCTATCCCTAACAGTCATTCAACACACATAACTTCAAGGTCAGTCAGGAAGGGTGAGGGAGTAATAAGGCAGGGAGGGAAGAATAGAACGGGAAGCAAGCAGCCATCTTGACCGATAGGCAGGAACACCCCCCCCCAAACACACACACACACAACTCTGAAGTAAACCACAGGACTTTACTGTACTCTATTATAGTATACTGACTGTATACCCACATCTATAGAATTATATTTGAGAAGGTAGAGGTGGAGGGCTGGAGAAAATGAATCATAGTCTAGTAACTCGCTATGAGATGGTGTTAAATTTGCTGGTGGCAGTATCTCTTGATGTGAAAATATATCCTTAATGTACGGGTATTTTGTAGTATCAATATAAGCTAGCAATCGTTTAGGCTTACAATCTTTGCTTCATTCAGGGCGATGGGAGCATCATATTTTTGTGAGAGTTGTACAGTCGTGGACAATAATATCGCGCCCCTCCTGACTGGGGCGTATATCAAAAGCGCGGATTCGAAAAGTGACCGTGTTGGAACCTCACCAATAAACCATTATCAAATGTGCGGCAAGGTTAATCCCATTTGTTCCCTATGTCAATAAGTATCATTCGGTGTGTCATAATGCTTCACACGGTGTTAACTGAGACTGAGAAATTATAATTTGGTCTACATTTCATTGACCAAACAGATGTAGAAGATTGCTTCGTCGAGGAGGTAATGACAGACACACCTCAGGATGAGAGATGTACTCGCTTTACAGACTATCTGGTTGATAATTAAGTAACAGCAGAATCAAAATATCCTCCAGTGCTTTGGGCTCAAGTCCCTTCAAATACAAAGCGTACCAACAATTCAGCTGAATTTTTTCATGCTCATTTCAATGAGCAATTTTATACATCCCATCCATCTATATTAATTTTGTGTTGATGGATGTACTAGTAAAGCTCCAGCCTGCTACTAATATTAAGATGAGGAGTATCGGTAAACCAGCAACTACACGGAAAGTTGAACGAGACAGGACAGAATATGCCATGGCACAATACAACAAATTTATCTCTGACGAAATAAACCGACACAATTACATGAAGTGTTTAGGTAACTGATTCCCAGCAAGAACAAACATGTAACTTTGAAAGGAGTGAAAAACGCGATGAATTAAGAACAAAAAAACAAAATCCTTCAAAATCCCCGTGGTAAGCAGGGAGCAACAGATGATAGCGTCTGGCTAACGGAAGAGGTGAACGATCATTAAAGAACTGCTACACAAGCCGACTTTCAAGTACGTGAAAATACTCCCACTCAGCCGCGCTTTTCATAGAAATATATCAGCGCTTTCAATGATGACCCGCCGCGCTTTCGTAAAAGGGCGCCTGACTGTGACTCAGTCATAAGAGGGGCGCGATATTATTGTCCATAATAGTACATCAGCAAAGTTAAATAGCTTTTGCGAGTAGGCTTTTTCCCTGGCATTAACCTAACAGGATTTAATTGTGCATCACTATAATCCATCTGAATGAAATACCCTTCCTTGTATGCAACATCAAAAACAAATACTCTGGCTTCTATGAAGGATACAGATTCACTCTTTGGTTTTCAATTCACTATGTATTGTTTTAACACGTCTATCTTCAAAAAGTCTTGCTGGCGTATTCTCACAACTAGATACTAATAACGAATAGCATACCGAATAATGTTGCAATACGAGTCAAAGTCGTTAATATCACTCGCGGATAAATTTCCTTTCAGTATTCCCAAATGCACTGTCACACGGTAAAAAAGTGTCCAGGCACGAGATACGTATTCTATAAATCTATGGTTTTTAATCGGCCACTGTGCACTTCGTGGAGATAGTTAAGTATAATATTTATGTTTTTGTTTTAGCCTCCACAATTCCCGGGGTCACTAACTGAAGGGTTGCGTGTGATCGCCAGCGGTTTTAATATGGAAGTGGGGGAAGGGAGTGCTGGCCGAGTTTAGATTTATTTTGTAAAATCTTCCCCGCGATAATTACTGATACATCGTACGTCTGCACTTTAAGATGTTATTATTCAGTAATTATATTAACATCATAGATAAGAATTGGTGTGCAACATACAGTAAAACAGCAATTACAAGCATAAAATAGTACAGGGGTTGGCAGAACTAATAACATTTATATTAGTTCATACCTGCACCTTTGGCTTAAAACAAAAAAACACTATGTTTATGAAAGAACAATGCCCTATGTTAAAAAAAATGAGAGCAATCAGAACAGTTTTTCACCTCTAATTATACATTTTTATGAGGCCGAAATCATGCGGGAAAGAGATCACTTCCCCAACTTTGTCATTAACAATTATTTTATCTGGTGAAAAGTGGCAGTTTTTCTTAGGTTCGTGACGTCGGGAATTGTCACTAAACACGATTAGATGTTTGAAAGCCTTCTTATTAAAATCAAACTCGATATCAATCCACTTTTTAAGACAGCTAGCAATTTCGACAGAGCCACGTCCACCTGTAACCTCGTCCCAAACAAACATTGTTGTTGTATTTGTCTTAACGTTATGAATACAAAAATTATACATCCACAACTTGCGATGGTAGTATGTAACACTTGTGGAGAGTTTTGGTATAGGGATAGTCTTCTGTAATTCTATGCAAATAACAGCTACATTATTATTCTTATTTTCCTTCTTCTCCTTCATTAATCGTTGACCTTCTGATGCTTTCGCCTTGTGTTGCCTTAACTGTTCTTTTCCTCCCTATTATCTCTCATTCGCTACCGAAAGACAGAAAGACAGAGGAAAACAGCTAAATACACACACGCACACACACACACACACACAGAGAGAGAGAGAGAGAGAGAGAGAGAGAGAGAGAGAATAAATAGATAGATAGAGTCAGCATATACTAAGAAAGTCATTTTAATTGGCTGTTTTTTAATTTCTCTCATCTCCCTCCCTCCCTGTACATTCTCTCATCTCCCTACCTCCCCCTCTCTCGTTTATTAAGTAAATTTCCTGTAAGGAAGGGTAGGTCGAAAGTCACACTATAATGACACTTCAATTTGACCCTTAGAGTGTGTGTATTTCTGTGTGTGTAGGGGTGGGGGTGGATGGTGGGTATGCGTTATAATGCGTGTGGCCTGTGTTTCCACTGGTGAAAGAAACACACGTTTGTGTTTTGTGTCGACCTACAGGAAATTTTGTGAGTTCACAAATTATTATAATTGGATTTAATTAATTATACATCTTATTCGATGCATTGTCATAATTTTATTAAGAAATATTGAAGTACTTTAAAGAGTTCCCTAAAATGCAGTACGAAAAGTTGTCGGTACGGCGCCGCGCGCCGGGCACCACCCACCCACCGGCATCGTTCAAGAATTTTTCCTTTACTATTTATGTCAATATTGTGATAACTACATGGATTTACAGTTTGTTTTTGCAATAAATATGTATATTAATGTTTATACTCTATAGCAAATGTTCCCGACTGCTAATAAAATAATCACATAAAGCATGAAGTAAATAATAAGAAATCACGCATGGGCAACATGACCGACTGCTCACAGCTACACACACTCGCTTGTCATTGTCTCCACAGTACTTCATTCTATTTCAAACGTTCTAGGCTTGTCTATATGCATGTTAAGATGATAGTCATTTGTTCATTAGATAGAAGAGGAATTGTAGAAGTGATTCATGTTAATAACTCAATTTCAGGGTAATGGCGGAAGTCTGGTTGTAACACTCAGGGCCTCATATATACAAGCATATAAAAATATATATTACAACTAATACAGTATTTACAATGTGTACTATTGTATCACAGTTGATATTCAATGATATCACAATTTGAATCACAAGTACTTAATTCTAACATTACATTTGTAGTACAGTACTGTACTGTACTGTATTGGAGTTATATTTACCATCTGGGAGCAAATTTTGGAAATTCTTGGGTTATTTTATTCAGATTATTACCATTGAAGAAGTGACAGATCATGTCCATTAAATTTAGTTGTTGTTGTGGCCTGAATTTGTTAATATTAGGACAATGTAGAACCTAGTGTTTGAGTGAGTGACCCCTTGGTTGATGACACAATGTACATGAAACATCACTCACCTCCCAGTAGTATTTATAACCAAGTCTTAGACGCATTGCTGTAACATCATATAGAGCACTATGTCTACCATAAGTATGGTGACTATTATGTATAATATCTACATAGTGACGACTGCTAGTACTACCTATGATACAACAATGTTCCAACTGATCTGTTATGGTGTTACTTACATAAGTTTTAATCTTATTTCTAATATAGCCTAGAGTGTATTCAGCACCAGGGTCCACTGTATTATCCTGGAGGGCTTGTCGAGCAAGAAAATCTGCTCTCTCGTTAAATTTAATACCAACATGAGATGGTATCCATACAAATTGAACCCTGGCACCAGATTGCTCTAGACCATCAATGGCAACAAAACACTTATTAACTAAATCACAATCACATGGCGAGGTAGATAATAGTTCATATAGTGCTGCTTGACTATCAACAAAAATATATACATCTTTGTTAAGTGCTATTACTGTTGTAGTAGATTTCTACCCCTACTGTAGGCACAGGGTGAACACAGCTCTCCGGTAACACAGTTACAAGTTTATTGTCTGGTGCAGGACTCATACATAGGTGGGACTTGGGTACACGTGGGCGAGTGAGTGTAGTGGCAAGGCGAGTTCCTGTAGGCAGGAGCAGGGTAGGAGAGATGTTAGCGGGGAAGAGCGGGAAAGCCAAGTGACCGGGGCAGTGACCCGGAGAAAAGGGGTAGCTTGGTTATTAGTGAGGCATGCTGGGAAATACCAAGAGAAACGAGGCGGGAAGCGCAAGGAAAGAAACGGGGACTATAGGAGAAAGGAGGAACTCGCCACAACACTCCCCCTCCCCTTAGCAAAAAAAAAAAATAATAATAATAAATAAATAAATAAATAAACAAGTAAATAAAAAAACTAAAAAAAAATAATAGGAACTAAAACATGACAATGTGCTGCTTGGGGAAGGGCAACATAATGAATAACAAATATAACAAGGACCTAAAGTTACTTTATACAACACAGATGCCCCCAGGGGACGGCAAGGCTAGGAGAATGGTTTAATAATATATTGGGAAGGAATTACTGGCGCTCCACGGGCGCGGCTGGAATGTCAGGGCCAGCAACCGGCGCGGCCGCTTGATGGTCCTCCCTGATCTGGAGACGTACCCATCGGGAACAGGGGCAGGCTCGTCACATTCGTCTGGGGAGTCAGGAGGTCCAGGAGGAGGCCAGCAAGGCTGAGTTGGTGTGGTTGGTAGCTGGGGTACGACGGCTGGCCCACTCTGGTGAGAGCTGGCTGCCACTGCAGTCTCCAAGCTGCTCTGTGACTGAGGGGGTAGATAAGGGATTATGGGTGCCGAAGTATGGGGGGAGGGGGCAGGTGTGGTGGATTGAAGAGTAGGAGGATTGGGGATGTGTGGGATAGGACTAGGCAGTGTGGTAGGGGCTGGAGTAATGGAGAGGGGAGAGTCGGGGTCTGTGACAGGTGGTTCAGTTGGGGTAGGCGGGGACAGGTGGGCAATGGGATCAGGTAGCACGGTAGGATGGGCAAGTGGCAGGGCGGGCATGTTTGATATATGAAGTGGGAGTTGGATAGGAGTGTGAGGAGGAAAACAGGTACTGGGATGGCTGGGTGAGGTGCGGGGTGGGTGGGTAGGTCGGGGAGACGTGACAGAACTGTCTTGCATGGTAGGTGGGCTGCTAGGGGGTGGTTGTACTGGGGATGGGGGTGTGTTTGAGAGGGGAAACAGGGTTTGAGGGATGGGTTGAGTTTGTGGGTAGGAGTGGATGACGGTTGTGGGATGATGCATAGGGGCAAGTTGATGGGGCGGATGATGTGGCATATGGAGTGTGGCGGCAAGGTCTGTGAGGGGTGAGTTGTGGTGTGGTGTGTGGGTGGGTGCGTGTGGCTTGTCATGGTGGGATGTGTTGGCCACCTTCACTCTTTCCCAGGACGTGACGTACGGTTTTCCTGATATTTGAAGGGTGACCGTGGCCTCCCCTCTTCCAATAACGCGATGCGGTCCCGTGTATGGCTGTTGGAGTGGGGTCCTATGTGCGTCCGTCCTGAGGAAAAGGTAAGGCGCAGTCGTGAGTATGGCGGGAATGTGTGTGTGCGTTGTGGTATGGTGACGTGTAGGTGTAGGCAAGAGAGAGGAGATAGCTGACTTGAGGGCTGGCAGGAAGGACAGGTTGGAAGTGTCGACATCGGGTGTCGTCACCTGGCCGGGTAAGCGTAAATCTTCCCCGAATACCAACTCCGCCGGGGCGTGTCCGATGTCCTCCTTGGTGGTGACCCGAATGGTGAGGAGTATCAATGGGAGGGCGTCATACCACTGGTCTGGCTGTAGGGCCCTGAATGCCTCCTTCAGCCGCCGATGGAAACGTTCCACTAGTCCGTTGCTCTGGGGGTGGTAGGCTGTGGTCCGTTGACGGGTGGTACCGAGCAAATCCAGCATGCCTTGCCAGGCCCTCGACTCGAATTGGGTACCCTGGTCAGTTACGAGAACCGAGGGGGCGCCAAAGTTAGCCACCCAGCTGTTGAGGAAGTGCCTGGCGGTGCCCTCAGCGGTGATGTCGGCCATGGGAGATGCGGAGCACCAACGTGTAGTTCTGTCCACACATGTCAGCAGGTAGCGGTGCCCCCTCGAGGGTGGAAGGGGGCCCACTATATCCACGTGGACCGTGTGGAACCTGCTTGAGGGGACAGGAAAGTCGTGGAGGGGGGGACGAGTGTGGCGGCCGACCTTAGCCTTTTGGCACGCCAGGCAGGCCGTAACCCACTGCCGTATGTTTCTCCTCATTCCAGGCCAGACTGCCCGCTTGCTGATGAGACGGTGCGTGCCAGCTACCCCGGGGTGGTTGAGGCCATGGTAGTGGTCGAATATTATTTTTCTGCACTCCGGAGGAATATAAGGGCGGGGCTTACCACATGACAAATCACACCATGCCTTGGTTGATGTGCCGGGGACATGTAGCAATTGTAGGTCCAGGCCAGTATTACCTTGTAGTAGGTCCTGCAGCTCTTGATCTTGATCCTGTCCTTCTGCAATGGCGGCATAGTCGAGAGGAGAGGTGGAGTGGAGTGGATAGCTGAGGTTGGGGAAGGGATCTGGAAAGGGCGTCCGCCACCGCATTGTCCTCCCCTCTAACGTGGCGGATGTCCGTGGTGAATTCAGAGATGAAAGCGAGGTGGCGTGCTACACGAGGGGTCCAAGTGCCGCCCACCTGCTTCATCACCGATGTCAGGGGCTTGTGGTCCGTACGAATATGGAACTCCCGGCCCTCGAGGAAGTGTCTGAAATGGCGCACTGCTTCGTACATAGCCAGGAGTTCTCTGTCGAATGCACTGTACTTCTGTTGAGGTGGGTCCAACCTCTTACTGAAAAAGGCGATCGGGTGTAGTAGCCCATCCTTCTCCTGTTCAAGTACTGCCCCCACAGCGTCGGCCGAAGCATCCGTGTAGATGGATGTGGGTGCGTGGGGTGTGGGATAGGAGAGTAGAGTGGCGCTAGCAATCTTTGTCTTGGTGGAGTTGAAAGCCGTCTCAGCCTGTGGTGTCCAAGATAGCTTCCGTTGGGACCCCTTCTTGGTACCCTTAATGAGGTCATGGAGTGGTGCCAGGGCAGATGCTGCATGGGGTATGAACCTGTGGTAGTAGTTCACTACCCCAAGGAATTCTCTGAGTTTTCTTGCTGTGGCAGGTAAAGGGAAGTCCGAGATGGCCGCCACCTTCTGTGGTAACGGCGCTAAACCTTCGGGAGAGACTCTGTGTCCCAGAAAGTCAACCGTCGAAACTCCTAGGATGCACTTCGAGGGGTGGACTTTGAGGCCGTATTGGTGGAGGCGGCGGAACAACTCCCTGAGATGCTGGAGATGCAGCTCATGGGAAGGAGAGGCCACCAGAATGTCGTCAATGTAGACGACCACGAAGTCCAATCCCTGTACCACCTTGTCCATAAACCGCTGGAAGGTTTGGGCGGCATTACGGAGGCCAAAGCTCATCACTGGGAACTCAAATAGGCCAAAGGGTGTGGTAATGGCTGTTTTTCCGATGTCTTCCTCTGCCACAGGAATCTGGTGAAAGGCCCTGATTAGGTCAATCTTTGAGAAAACCTCACTCCCCTGCAGTTTTTGGTGGAAGTCGAGGACGTGTGGGATGGGGTATCTGTCGGGAACTGTAGCAGCGTTGAGGGCTCTGTAATCCCCACACGCCCTCCATTCCCCTTCCTGAGCCTTCGGGACCATGTGGAGGGGTGAGGCCCATGCGCTGTCTGACGGTCTGACTGTCCCTTGCTCCATCATGATCTGGAACTCTTTTTTGGCGGCCGTCAACCTCTCTGGGGGCATGCGTCGGGGTTTGGCGAAACAGGGCGGGCCCGAGGTGAGGATGGTGTGTTTGACCCCGGTATCCTTGATGGGTGCCACTGTAGTGGAGGAGATGAGAGAAGGGAATTACTGCAGGAGGGCATCATATGGTGTGGATTGCGTGATGTGAGTTATATTTGGGGTGTGGTGGCGGCACGGACGTGAGGAGATGATGGCGCCTGATGGTTGGTGGATGAGCCTCCTTCTCTTGGGATCAACGAGGAGGTCATGGGCTGTAAGGAAATCCACCCCCAAGATTGGGTAATCCACCTCAGCAGTGATGAAGGGCCAAACTAACCATATATTGTCCACGAGTGTGACCCGCCTGCTGGTAGTCCCGTAGGTGGCGATAGGCGACTTGTTGGCTGCCAAGAGGTCGTACGCTGTAGATAGCGTGAGACAGTCGCGGGAGGTAGGGGGGACGACACTCACCTCAGACCCGGAGTCCACCAGGTATTGTTCCCCTGACACGAGATCATCCACCCAGAGCAGGGCACGATCTCCAAACCTGCCGTTGAAGGGAGTCTTGCGTGGGGGTTGAGGTGGGGAAGGTGGTGTGGTGTGGTGAGGGAGAGGCGTCAGGGTAGGTGGGTGTGGTGGTTGAGCGGTGGCATTGGTGACGCTGGGTTGCCCCCGCTCTACTCGTTTCCCTGGTTCCTGGTGCTGCTGGGGCCGCGGGTCTGTGCAGTTGACACTCTCCACTGGCAGGGGGGGCGGCAGTTACGGGCTCAGTTCCCGAACTGTTGGTGGTACACGCAAACTGCCGGAGGGGCCCAGTGTTGTTGAGGAGGTTGAGGATGGAGCTGCCGAGGTTGAGGTTCTGCCTGCTGCAGTTGGTGCACCATTGTTGCAGGATTAGGTCATTGTTGTTGTCGTGGGTAGGGGGGTGGTTGTTCGTGTTGGTAGTGTGGGTGTTGTAAAGGGTGGTTTGTGGAGGTGTTGAGGTTGTTGTAGTAGTGTTGTGGTGGGTGTGTAGGATGGCTGGAGGAGTGTGTGCTGAGGCAGCGGGTGGCCATGTCCCTGAGTGAAGCGTGTTGGCCTCAACCAACATGTCTGCAAATTCCCCGTATTCTTGTAGAGAATTTGTGGTCTTTCCTAGGAGGTGTAATTGGATATCACTAGGCATGAGGCGGGTATGTCGCATCCGAAGAATGTAGTCAGGGAAGGGGGACCCAGCTGCTGTGTTGAGTTGTTGCATGTGGCGGAGTAATGCCGATGGGCGGCGACCTTCCACCTGCACGTCCTCTAGCGCCCTGTAGTGTTGCATGGGAGTCTTGCCATGTGCTGCGAGGATTGCTGCCTTAATCCCTTCATACCTTGCTCCTGGATTGAGTGAGGAAAGTAGTGGGGTGATGGAGGCGAAAACTTCTGTTGGGAGGGCCCGAATGACTGCCTGGTATTTATCATCATCAGGAATGTTGGACCCTTGCCAAACTGCCTCAGTGTGGGTGAACCAGGTGTGGGTGTCATATGTGAAAGATGGCACAAAAGGGGTGTGACGGGGGGGGTTGGATGGGAGGGGTGTGTGTTAGGGTGATACTGTTGTGTGGGGTGTCTATACTCTGGGCCGGTGCTGAAGGGGGAGCCACGGGGGCAGTGTTGGTTAGCGAGGGGGGACAAGTGGCCATGGTGAAGTAGTGGTGTGTTGATGTGAGCAGGTAGGGAATGTGGGGGGGCGTACACTTACGTGAGAGGAAGTGTACTCTGGGCCAGAACAAGGGCTGGGTAGTGTGGCTAAACACGAGGGCAGAGAGTAAAGGGGGGAAGGTGGGGCTGAACAGGGGTAGACAATAGAAGGGGACGAAGGTAGGGGGAAGAGGGTGTAACACGAAGGCGAGAAAAAAAAAAATAATAATAATAATAATAATAAAAAAAGGTAGGATTAGGCGCAGTGGGAGTATGAGTGGATGGAGTATATGGTGGGGAGGTAAGTATTAGTGTTAGGGTTGGATATGTAGCACTGGTGGACACGCACACGTGGGGGAAAGCTAGGACTGCACGCCCGTGTTTCACTGGGCGTGGGGTATCGTACAGGCTTCTACCTACAATGTAGCACAACAACGGTCACACTCTCCTATTTCATACGGAGTAACACTATTTTATCACACAGAATATCAATAATCACTGCTGAAAAAAAAAATCACACGAGACAATAGGCTGGCACTGGTACATACATTCGAAAATATAATAATGTGGATAACAATATATGGATGGATAATGTGTGGAGAATGGGACGAGAAAATGGGTGAAAAACGAAAAATATAATGGGTTAACACAGCGTGGATTAGTAGTGTGTCGAAAATGGGAGCATCTAGGGGAAAAAATGAAGTGCACAATATGTGGGTGAATAATGGGTGAGAAATATTACACACGTGGGTGAAATGGGTGGGAAAATTACACACGTGGGGTGAAATGGGTGGGAAAATTACGCACGTGGGGTGAAATGGGTGGGAAAATTACACACGTGGGGTGAAATGAGTGGGAAAATTACACACGTGGGGTGAAATGGGTGGGAAAATTACACACGTGGGGTGAAATGGGTGGGAAAATTACACACGTGGGGTGAAATGGGTGGGAAAATTACACACGTGGGGTGAAATGGGTGGGAAAATTACACACGTGGGGTGAAATGGGTGGGAAAATTACACACGTGGGGTGGAATGGGTGGGAAAATTACACACGTGGGGTGAAATGGGTGGGAAATATGTAACGCTATGGCAGGAGTGGGAGATTACGAAGTAGTCAGGGAGTGTGTACACTAAAAGAAAGAAGGTTTGTGGGGAGGAAATAATGAAATGGTACTTAAGTGCTGAAGAAACGCTGGGATGCACATGGGCGCAGTAGGACGAATAGCTTGTTGCACACGTGTAGAGTTGGAGCTGTAATTATGTCGGCGGCGTGTAGCACAGACGAGGTGGGTCTAGTAGTTTGTTAGGACAACCACACGTGGTAAGTTGCTCGAGGTGGCGTTGCGTGAATGGCGTGGGACAAGCGTTCCTGCTGAATCCTTGTCGGAGAACTTTTCCGGGGTCACCAATGTAGTAGATTTCTACCCCTACTGTAGGCACAGGGTGAACACTGCTCTCCGGTAACACAGTTACAAGTTTATTGTTGTGCTGGGCTGGACTCATACATAGGCGGGACTTGGGTACACGTGGGCGAGTGAGTGTAGTGGCAAGGCGAGTTCCTGTAGGCAGGAGCAGGGTAGGAGAGATGTTAGCGGGGAAAAGCGGGAAAGCCAAGTGACCGGGGCAGTGACCCGGAGAAAAGGGGTAGCTTGGTTATTAGTGAGGCATGCTGGGAAATACCAAGAGAAACGAGGCGGGAAGCGCAAGGAAAGAAACGGGGACTATAGGAGAAAGGAGAAACTCGCCACACTGTATGTAGAGCTTGTAAAATAGCATGATTTAATTATAAAGGGGTGTGGGAATAGGGGGACAAGCTTGGGGGGGGTTTGGGGGATGCAGGAGTAGGGGGACAGGCTTGAGGGGGGGTTTGGGGGGTGCAGGAATAGGGGGACAGGCTTGGGGGGTGCGGGAATAGGGGGATATAGGCTCGGGGTGGGTAGAAAGCCTGTCCCCCTATTATAAGGAACATATTATTCTGGCTTTAATTTTTGGCTGGAAAGAGTGTTAATTAAAAGAGTCTAAAATTAATAATAATAAAAAAAAACATTATTCTAAAAAAATAATAAAAATATAAAAAGGAACATTTTTCTGACTATAATTTTTGGCTGAAAAATAAAATAAATGAAACATATATTATTCTAAAAAAAATAATATATAGAAATATAAAAGAAACATAATATTCTAAAAATTAATAAAATATATAAAAGAAACATATTATTCTAAAAAAATGATAAATAAATAAATAAAAGAAACATATTATTCTAAAAAAAAAATAATAATAAAAGGAGTACTGTATATTATTCTGGCTATAATTTTTGGCTATAAAGAGAGTTAGTTGGCCTTTGAGTTGGCAACACTGGTACCAGCTGACTGACTGACTGAGGGTAAACAAACTCGAGTGACGAATATATTTTTCTTTTTGTGATTAATAATAAAAATAAAAGCGATAAGGTAATGTTACAAGATGTTTTCAAGTCGCAAAGATGAAAAGGTGAAGAAACCAAGAAGAGGAGGAGGTAATTTAGCACAGGTGAGATATTAATTAAGATATATAGGACAGGTGAGGGGATAATTAAGATATATAAGACGTTTTTATTTATTTTAATTAACGTTACTATTATATTTATTGTTATTATTATTATTCCTTCCTTCTCTTCCTCCTCTTCCTTCCTTCGTTATTTATAAAACTTTTTATTTATTTATTTATTTATAAGAATTAATACGTGACTTTCATTTTTATTCGTGAGTAATCAAAGGTCACGTGAATAAAAATAATAACATTTGACTATGTTTGTGTCTTTATAATACATTTCCTACCATTATTTCCCTTGTTTTATAGTGTTAATGACTCCCTTAATTTATGCTAACCCTTTCAAAAGACTCTTAATTAAATCTAACTCCTTTAATTTGATAAATTTACAGAAAACTTGGGTTCACTATATTGTATATATTAGTATCATTATTCACTATTTTGGACCATTCTAACACACTTTTCATCTATGGTGTTTCTCTCGGAAATGCCTCGTTTTCGAGATATGCCCCGTTTACAAACATAATTTGGAAACTAGTCTGACCTGACCTAACCTAACCTAGACCTCAGCAGACTACCGGGACCTAACCTGGTCAGACTACCAGGACCTAACCTGGGCAAACTACCGGGTATAACCAGTGTAAACTATCATAAAGTGACTGGGGCAAATTTCCAGGACCTAACCTAATGTGGTAATACTGCTCAAACCTAAACCCAAAACACAGTTATTCTGTAATAATACCAATGACTCCCTTAATTCGGAATATTTTTACAAGTTGCCACAACTCCATTTCGAATATGTTACTATTACCAGTGTTTATATTTCACTATTACAAACAACTTTTCTATATACCATTTCTTCTGTAAACGCTGCATAACAGTAGTTACCTCTTATAGTTAGGTCCCTGTAGTCTGCCCCAGTTAGGTCCCGGTAGTGTGTCCCAGTCCAGATTAGGTTAGGTTAGGTCCCGGTAGTGTGTCCCAGTCCAGGTTAGGTTAGGTCCCGGTAGTGTGTCCCAGTCCAAATTAGGTTAGGTCAGGTCAGGTGAGGTCTGACTAATTTCTACTGTATATTTTTTCCTGCTTAGGTCCTGGTAGTCTGCCCTGGTTAGGTCCTGGTAGTCACACTAAATCCTTCTAGAAAATATATTTTTTTCCAGTGAAATCCTGTTGTGGCAACTTGTAAAAATTTACCCTTAATTCTAACTCTTAAATTTTCTAAGCCGTTCAATTGTAACGTTTTCAAATAACCTTTACACACAGTTTGGTCTGATGGATGTACCTAACTTAGACACCATGGGATTGGATGATGGTGATGGTGAAGATGACTCGGCTCTGGAGGCTGAACTACTCGCACTCACTGGAGGAGGAGGAGGTGGAGGACGACGTAAACAACCCAACAGAGGTCAGCCATATTCAACCTTTAATATTACCGTACTCTCTCATTATATATATATATATATATATATTTTTACTCTAGTCTACACTCTCAATCTAAAATTTGTATCCATGATAATAATAATAGGTTTGGTGATGTGAATTTATTTGTGGGTCAGGGAAAAAGGAAATTTGTATCCATAATAATAATAATAATGACAATAATAATGATGATAATAATAATAATAAAAATAATAATAACAATAATAATAATAATAATAACAATAATAATGACCATAATATAATAATAATAATAACAATAATAATGACCATAATATAATAATAATAATAACAATAATAATGATAATGACAATAATAATAATGATGACAATAATAATAATGACAATAATAATAATAATAAAAATAGGTATGGTGATGTGAATATATTTTGTGTGTGTGTGTCAGGTAAAGGGACGGTATCGACGGACCAGCTCGCCCAGATGGTGTCCGAATGTATGAGGGACGACCAAGGTGACGACGACATGTTAGACGAAGACGACCCAGAGCTGTTGGTGAGTGCCGGAGAGAGGGTGGGAAGGAGGGAGAGAGGGTGGGATGGGAAGGAGTGAGGGAGAGAGGGAGGGAGTGTGTGTGTGTGAGGGAGGGAGGGTAGGGGTGAGAGAGGGAGGGTAGGGGTGAGGGAGAATGTAAGAGGGAGTGTGTGTTTTATTGAAGAGAGTGTGTTTATATTTAATAGAGAGTGTGTTTATATTGAAGAGGGTGTGTGGGAGTACGGGACAGGCTTGGGGAGGGGGTGCGGAAATAGGTGGACAGGCTTGGGGTGAGGGAGAAAACCTGTCCCCCTATTCCCGCACCCCCTCTAACCCCCCCAAGCCTGTCTCCCTACTCCCACACACCCCTTAATTGTGGGTTTGTTTACATACAGGCTGAGTTGTCGGCACTGTCCCCCGACTATGACAGTGATGACCAGAGCACCAGCAGTAGTACCACCCCGGCAGCCAGACCCTCCCCCCCCGCCAGGAGTGATTACCGCAACCCTGAACCCATGGCCCCAAGACAGGCACCCATGGCCGCTGGTATCAGTATCCTGGCCGTCCTGGCAGAGAGGAGGGCCATGTATGAACAGGCCGAAGCCACCGCCATTAGTGCTGGAGAAACATCAAGAGCTCGCAGGTCAGTGTTGTTGTGTTGTTGACAAGTTAGAAAGTAAAACAAATACAGTGAAAGCTCTTTTATCCGGCACCAGTCGGACCGAGAACGTTACAGATATGAAAAATTTCCGGATGCAAGAAAGTGTACTTTTAAATTACGTTACTCTATATTCATTCACAAGTACAGTTAAATCTCGATTTAACGGGCCCCGATGCAACGGATTTCAGTAGGTACATTATTTACACATCATTACATACCTATTTATGTATATACATGTATACAGTTGACTCTCAAATAAATCCGAGGAGTTCTTATACATAATGAGCGAAATGATAATAAACATATCACGAAATTATATCACAGTCATCTGTGAAATGTGTGTGTGTGCGTGTGTTGCCACCACTTCTCCCACGCTCCTTACCCCCCCCCCCCCCCCTACCCTCAGTCTCCATTCACCCAGCTCAAGGTCAAGGGAATATACTGTAGGCCTAGCCTGCTTTGTCATCTTGTGTATGACTCGCTCATTTTTACCACCAGCTTCAACACTCAGTCATGTCAGGTGGTGCATTTACAAAACGGAAGGTCATATCCTTCCATATCAAGAAGGAAGGTTTTTCTCGAACAGAGAAAGAAGGAAATCCCATAATATGCTCAATAAAATGTAAACAAACGATATCGCGCTATCTCCCCCTAGCACCTCCACCACCACCACAAATGCCGACAACTCATTTGAGTCATAAGATGTCTGCGAAAACCTTAATACAAATTGTTATATGCATTTGATATGCTTAATACGAATTGTAATACTGTATTTACATATGTAAAGTAACAGTACAGTACACTTCTCTTCACTTTTAACACTTGTCACTCCCTCTTCACTGTGAGCGTGGCAGCTCTCTTTTGCTATATTTATCTTCTTATGAAAAAAATGCCGGATACGGGAAGTTTCCGGTTAACAGAATGCTGGATAAAGGCGCTTTCACTGTAATAGGAAAAAGTGTGATAAAATTAATATAAGGATTTTCTGTATGGATAAATTCTGTATTTTCTTCCATGGATAGTGGAATTCTCTATTCTGAAATTCTGTATTTTCCCTGTGGATAGTGTAATACTGTAATACTGAGTGAGGCAACAAAACATTTGCCGTCAACTGTACAATAATATATTTTGTTGACAGGTTCAGCCGAGGCCTTAAGACAATCGTACAGATGGAGAAGTCAGTGAGAGCCGGCCGGGGAATAAACGAAGACGAAATCCCTCCCATGGTGGTGGTGAGGGGGGGTGGGGGTGGCAGCGGGGGGAGCAACACCCCCGCTGCCCTCTCCCCATCCGAGGACAGTACACCCCCGCCTGTCCCTCGCCACGCCCCCGCCCCCGCCCCCACCAGCATCCCACACGACGTTGTTTTCGAGGAGAGAGAAAGACGACCTCAACCTCAGCCTCGTATATCCCCAGTCAAACAGGTGGGAATTATATCACTTATAGTATTAAATTATATAAATATTTTACTATAGCTTACTGAACCTTTATCCTAATTAAAAAGTGAAGCAGGTTGGAATTATCTCAGTTATGTTTACATCTAGCATCAATAAGTTATATGAATATTTTACTATAGCATACTAAGTCTACGTCCTTATTAAAAAGTGAGACAAGTTGGAATTATATCACTTATAGTATTAAATTATATAAATATTTTACTGTAGCTTCCTGAACCCTTGTGTTAATTAAAAAGTGAAGCAGGTTGGAATACTAATAACTAACTAACTTACTAAATTATAAATGTAATGTTGAAATGTTGAAGGAGAGTGTTGTGTGTGTGTGTGTGTGTGTGTGTACTGGACTTTTGGATTTAATGAATGAATAGTTGTCCAAGTTGTATAATAATAATAATAATGTTGGTCCTTCTAAGAAAACGAATAATTATAATGTTATGTGAGTGTGTTATTGTGTGTGTGTGAGTGAGTGAGTGTGTGCATGTATGTGCGTTATTACATATATGTGCATTATTGTACTGTATGTGTGTGTGTGTGTTCATGTATGTGCGTAATTGTATGTGTGTGCTCATGTGTGTGAGTGTGTGCATATTTGTGCACTATTGCATGTGTGTGTGAGAGTGTGTTCTTATGTGTGCCAGCATCAACTCATTTTGTTTTGTGTGTGTGAGTGTGTGCATATATGTGCATCATTGTATGTGTGTGAGAGTGTGTTCTTGTGTGTGCCAGCATCAACTCAGTTTGTCTTGTGTTTACAGCAGGACAACTCTGGTGACACACGAGAGCCAGCCCAACGCCCGGCCCCAGCCCCACCCCAACCCTTCCCACACACTACACCACCACCAACAACAACCAGCTCAGACCCAGCCTCAGTCATCCGGTGCCTACACGACCAATACAAGGCGGCAGCTCTGTCAGCCAAGCGTAGAGGTGACCGTGATAAAGCCGTCCAATACCTACGCACCATGAAACAACTGGACCCCATGTTGACCGCTGCTATCAATGGCCAGCCTGTTGACCTTACTACCTTGCCTGCATCACCATCACTAGCAGACTCACAACTACCTATGTCATCTGGTAATAATGATAATAATAATAATAATAATACTCGTAATAATAATAATAATACAGTGGACTCTCCAATAACGCGGTAGTTACGTTCCTGGAGACGTCGCGTTATTAAAAAACGCGTTATTTAAACTTAATTTCCGCATAGGAAACAATGGTAATAGTGGGGGTTGCGTTCCTGGACAATGCAAAAGTCTACCTTTTGGGGATTTTGTTACTCTAATGTATGAATAGTAGAGTCAAACTAAAGTATGTAGTTGGTGACTCAAACAACAAAAACCCACATTCTCGTTTTATTTATATTTGTAAAGTAACGGTACACTTTCCTTCACATTTAACACTCGTCACTCCAGTCTGCCTACTCACCCCGCTCTCCCTCCCCACCCCGCTCTTCCTCCCCACCCCTCTCTCCCTCCCCACCCCGCTCTCCCTCCCCACCCCTCTCTCCCTCCACACCCCGCTCTCCCTCCACACTCTGTGTTTCCTCCACATCCCGCTCTCCTTCCTCACTCCGCTCTCCCTCCCTACCCCGCTCTCCCTCCTCACTCTGTGTTTCCTCCACATCCCGCTCTCCCTCCACACCCCACTCTCCCTCCACACCTCCTCGCTTTCCTTCCACACTCGTGTTACCTTCCTCTGACACCACATCTGTCTTCCTTTTAAAGAATTGATCAAGTCGTGTCTGTTTGGACAGAGAGCGGGCCTGAGCAGCTCACCCTGCTTCCCGCCAAAAGTAGTGTGGGTAAGCGGGTGAGCGTGGCCGCGTTAAATCGAACAAATAATGTTATTTAATCATATCCCCCCTATATATTATACCGCGTTGAATCAAAAACGCGTTACTCAAAACCGCGTTATTGGAGAGTCCACTGTAATAATAATAATGTTGACCTCACCACCACTATCAGACTCACAACTACCTATGTCATCTGGTAATAATAATAATAATTCTGGTAATAATAATAATAATAATAATAATAATAATAATAATAATGTTGACCTCACCACCTTGCCTACATCATCAATTACCAATGTCATGTGGTAATAATAATATTAATAATAATAATAATAATAATAATAATAATGATGGGGTGTGTGATGGGACTCGTGCCAAATTGATTTATTCTCTCTCTCTCTCTCTCTCTCTCTCTCTCTCTCTCTTTCTCTCTTTTATTATTATTATTCCGTGCATCCCCAGCAGTGGCACCCAAACCAGCCCCTATGGAGACAGTGAGTATGGTGGGTAATGGAGATAGCGCTGGTACCCCCCCTACCGCCCCCGCCCCCACCACCGGCCCCACTACCATCATTGAGGCCCTGGAACAACGCCTTGCCAAGTATACCGAACAGAGGGACAAAGCAAAGGTTAGTTGGTCAGTAGTATTAATAGTATTAGTAGTAAGTATTATTATTATTATTATTAGTTAATGGTTATTATTATTATTAGTTAATAGTTATTATTATTATTACCGGTAGTTATAGTTATTATTATTATTATTTATAGTTATTATTATTATTAGTTATAGTTATTATTATTATTATTAGTTATAGTTATTATTATTATTATTAGATACTGTATTATTATTATTATTATATTTTATTTATCTTATATTTACTTATATGTGTAATAATATTTTTGAGTATTAAATGTATTTCTATATTTATTTATTTATTTTCTCTATATACTGTATGTTGACAGAGTGAGGAGAATGCCCGTAAGGAACGCATGAACCAACGCATCATGAAACAATATGAGGATGCCATAAAGAAGCACAAAGCTAGCAAACCTGTTGACTATGAAGACTTGCCAACACCACCGGGTTAGTTACTTAGTTACACCCGTAGTTTTAAAACATTTGAGGGCCCTTACTGGAGCTCTATGAACCCTCCAAACTACTCCAGGCAACAGATTCCCTATTCGAAACACTGAAGCATTTTGTGGCCTGGATTATTTGGAGGGTTCATAGAGCTCCAGTAAGGGCCCTCAAATGTTTTAAAACTACGGGTGTCAGTCCAGTACAGTAAGGCTTTTTTCACACGAGCGTTCCCGAATACGCGTTCGGGACCACGACGTTTTAACATTCAATGGAGTTAAATAGAACCTTTCACACGACGCGTTGCATGCGAGTCTTTTTTATTTATTTATAAGTGTTTATGTCATTTATTTATTTATTAGTATGTATATTTTGTATTGCTTTATTCTTATAGGGAACTTGTCATTGATTACTGTGAACACATTGGTATAAGTGACATTCCTGTTACTGTTGGCTGGGCTGTACGATTTGTTCACATTCTTACTAAACATTCCTCGGTCAGAAAATATTTATATTTCTTCGCTTAGTGCACCTATTACATAAGCCAGGCTAATTTGGTTTACATCATTGTTGTATTAAGCAGTAATTGTGCAACTATAGTACAATTATTAAAACTTTGGAGGGTAAAAAATAAAGTCATTACAGCAAGTATGATAAGTCACAGAATAAAATGTTATGGTTTATAAAACATTTTACTTATCATTGTTATTTGCAATGATTATGGAAGTCATTCAAATTTTACATACAAAACACTGTAAGAGAGAAATGGAAGAATTTGTCTGGATATATTGCATCTTACTAATGTAACCCTTCCCCTCCTGCCACAATACAGCCCTGGCTTCTATCTATCTATAACTCCAACACCTTGTTCCCTCCATCAACTTCCCCTAATGGGATGGCCACACCAAAATTGTCCCCAGTTCACCCAGTTCCAACACTCCCTCCTTACTTATCTATCTATCTATCTATAGCTCTGACCCCTCGCTCCCTCCGTGAACTCCCCCCAAGGGGGTGGCCACGGCAGAAGAGTCTCCATCTTTCCCTGTTCCAACACTCCCTCCTTACTCGGTCCAGCCCTCCCCTCCCACTCATGTTTCTCTCCTTTACATACTCTTCCACTCTGTTCTGTCATCTAACCAGAGGTCTGCCTCTCACACCTGGTGCCACAACTTCTTGGCATAGTTTGGAGATTTTGAGAACTGATAATATAAGCAAAGATGCAAGTTGAAAGATTCATAATTTGTCACTACAATCATTCAACAACACACAACATTCTCACTCTCCCCAGGTTTTGCTCCCATACCCGTTGGTCCGAGTGCCCCTGGTGGTGGTGGTGTGGGTACTGGAGGCCAACCTGACCCAAACCAACAACAACAACAACAACAGGGAGGAACACAACCACCAACTAATGCTGTACAGAAACCTGCTCCTCCACCACCCACCAATGGTAAGTTACAACCAGTTAACATTTGTTATGCAGGTGTATTAAATAGTAATGTTATATTATGGTGATATATTAAATAGCAACTGTTTGTTAATAAATGAATCTGTGAAGTATTCCTTACTAATCATCCACCCCTCACCACCCACCCCTCACCATCCACCCCTCACCCCTCCCTCACCCCTCACCACCCCTCCCTCACCATCCATCCCACAGTGAGACAAACTCCCAAGTCCCGCGTGGAGAGACAGATGTCCCTCCTCACCAAGCGTCAAGGTCAGTTCAAGCAGGCAGCACTGGAGGCCAAGAAGAGAGGTGAAATAGAACAAGCCAAGGAATACCTAAGGATGAGTAAAGGTTTTGATCAACTCATTGAAGCCACAAGGGGAGGATTACCTGTTGATATGAACACTGTGAGTTAAATGGAAGGAAGTTTTGTTGACATGAATATTGTGAGTTATATAGAAGGAAGTTTTGTTGACATGAATATTGTGAGTTATATAGAAGAAAGTTTTGTTGTTGTTGTTGAAGTTCCTCAAGCTGTCTGACCGAGCAGCCCCGAGGAAGTTTTGTTGACATGAACACTGAGTTATGGGGGTGAGAGAATAGGGGACAGGCTTGGGGGGTTTAGGGGTGTGTGGGGGGATTTTGGAGGGTGTTTATAGAACTGTTGATATTTGTAATGCTCTAGACAAAGAAGTGGTTAACGCCATAATAATACATAACTTTAAAAAGAAGTTGGATTAATATTGGGATAATGGAGACGGGACAACACGAGGATAATAGGTAAATACACACAAACAAATACCAATGCATTATTAAACAAACCAAACACACACACACACAAAGAGACAGATAACAAATAAATACCAATACCAATGCATTATATAACTAACCAAACACACACACACACACAAAGAGACAGACAACAACCAATGCATTATTTAACTAACCAAACACACACACACACACACAAACAAACAAATAAATACCAATACCAATGCATTATATAACTAACCAAACACACACACACACACACACACACACACACACACACACACAAAGAGACAGACAACAACCAATGCATTATTTAACTAACCAAAAAAAAACACACACACACACACACACAGGTGCCCGTGCCGCCTCAAGAACAGATCACCAGCCTAAGAATGAGTCCCGGGGCCGACTTTGAGCTGGTGACGTCCGAGGATTGTGTCACGTCACCAGAGAACACCAACGGAGACACAGCCGTTACATACACCAAACTCGAGGAAGACCTTATTGCTCAGATTAAGGTGAGTGGGTGGATGGATGGGTGAGTGAGTGAGTGGTTGAGTGGGTGAGTGGTTGAGTGGGTGGATGGGTGAGTGCGGTCGGGTTTGAGTGAGTGAGTGGATGGTTGAATGGGTGGGTGGATGGTGTCTGTTTTGAGTGGTTGAGTGGGGTCTGATTTGAGTGGGTGAGTGAGTGAGTGGGGTCTGGTTTGTGTGGGTGGGTGAGTGAGAGAATGGACACCATTACAGCTTCTGGTAACAATGTCAGTGATAAACACATTAGTAATAGACAACATTAAAAAATTCATTCATTACATTACCGGTACTACATAACACTAACTGATATTGGGTTATTTGGGTGACGTCGACCAACCACAGACACTGAAATAAAAGTTATCCTTCAATAAAAATTCATAAATACTTTCTCTCATGGATGTGTTTACTCTTGGGGATGTTACCAGAAACCACCAACAGTGTTCACATTCATAATTCCACAACTGTACCTCTCTATCACCTTCTTCTGGCACTATATGACCTTGCTGTTATCTTTCAATTCATTATTCCACAACTGTACAGTTGCCAAAAAAGGTATTGCCACAAATCCTGATAGAACTGTAACCCTAGTAATATCCACAACTATTTGTATGGACTATAAACATGTATAACAGAAGGAAATATACATATCCTTCTGTAATACATACTTATAAACATGTATAACAGAAGGAAATATACATATCTTTCTGTAATACATACTTATAAGCATGTATAACAGAAGGAAATATACATATCCTTCTGTAATACAAACTTATAAACATGTATAACAGAAGGAAATATACATATCCTTCTATAATACATACTTACAAACATGTATAACAGAAGGAAATATACATATCCTTCTGTAATACATACTGTACTTATAAACATGTATAACAGAAGGAAAATACATATACTTCTGTAATACATACTTATAAGCATGTATAACAGAAGGAAACATACATATCCTTCTGTAATATATACTTATAAACATGTATAACAGAAGGAAATAAATACATATCCATCTGTAATACATACTTATAATCCCTACAAACAACTATGGACATTAATATATTTAATGTTGTATCAATAGTTGTCGCAATACCTTTTTTGCAACTGTACCTCTTTATCACCTTCTGGTGTTAACTGTACCTCTCTATCACCTTCTTCTGGTGTTAACTGTACCTCTCTTATCACCTTCTGGCACTATATGACGTGGGTGTTCAGATGTGCGCTGAGACCCGTGAACACTTCAAGGCGACGGGTGACGTGGCCAGCGCTAACCGGTTCGAGCAGCTGATCCTACACACCAAGAAGGATCTGGACGCGGTGAGGGCAGGATTCAAACGAGGATCAACACCACCACGATTCCACTACGAGACCAGATCCTTCAATATTATACAGTACGTCCTTTATTTAAACCTCTGATACTAGATCCTACAAGACTTAGGACCATAGTACATTGGATTTTACTTGCACTTTCTACTCACTCAACTGTACTCCTTTCTTCTCTCTCCATTATAATTATTAATATTATTATTATTATTACAGTACAGTATTATTTTTTATAATATATTTTGCAATGTTTGTTGATGATGTGATTGTGTGATATAGACGGTATATTACTCCTTTCTTCTCTCTCTGTCTGGCTGCTTTATATAGGCTAGCATTAGTTGTACTACTAATAGTTTTCTATGATAATACTGTACTTATAAAAAAATTTGTATTGTATAACTGATAGCTATAAATAAATGTTTCAATAAATGTTTCAAATGTTTCAATAAATGTTTCCAATGTTTCAATAAATGTTTCATATGTTTCAATAAATGTTTCCAATGTTTCAATAAATGTTTCAAACGTTTCAATAAATGTTTCAATAAATGTTTCAAATATTTCAAATGTTTGGTACAGATGCAACACCGACCTCAATGACTCGGACTGTGAGGTAGTGGTGGTGAGAGGCATCAACTTTAACGTACAGAACCCCAAGGACGTTGATACCTATGTCAGGATTGAGTTCCCGTATCCAAGTGTGAGTGTCTCGTGTCATTTACTTACTTATTTATTTATTTACTTCATTCATTCATTACTTTTTCTTTTTTTCTTTCATTCTTTTCCTTTCTTTCATTCATTCCTTTCTTCCTTTTCTTCCTTTCATTTCTTTTCTTTCGTTCCTTCATTTCCTTTTCTTTTTTTCATTCTTTTCTTTTCTTTCATTCTTTTCTTTCTTTCATTCTTTTCTTTCTTTCATTCTTTTCTTTTCTTTCTTTTCCTTCATTCCTTCCTTTCCTTTTCTTTTTTTCATTCTTTTCTCTTCTTTTCCTTTCTTCCTTCTCTTGCTTTCATTCTTTTCTTTCTTTTCCTTCATTCCTTTTTTTTTTTTTTTCATTCTTTTCTTTTCCTTCATTCTTTTCTTTTCCTTCATTCATTCCTTCCTTCCTTCCTTTTCTTGCTTTCGTTCTTTTCTTTTCTTTCCTTTCATTATTTTCCTTTCTTTCTTTCATTCTTTCCTTTCTTTCTTTCATTCTTTCCTTTCTTTCTTTCCTTCCTTCCTTATAATCTCTCCCTCCTTGTTTTCTCTCCCTCCCATCCGTCCCTCCATAATAATAATCCATCCATCCATCCATCCCACCATCATAATAAACCATCCATTCATCCATCATTATAATCCATCCATTCCGTCCTTTCCGCCCCGGTACAGGACAACCCTCCCCAGGACCGTTGTTATGTAGTGAAGGACACCAACAACCCAGAGTACAACCACAAGACTGTCTTCAGCATCGACCGCAAGTCACGCGCTCTGGCCAGGGTATTCAAACGTCACTCACTCAAACTACACGTCTATGCCAAAGGGTGAGTGAGTAGTGAGTTAGTTAAGGTTGGGTTGGAGTGAGTAGTGAGTTAGTTAAGGATAGTGAGTAGTTAAATAAAGACTGAGTTAGTTAAAGGTTGGGTTGGAGTGAGTAGTGAGTTAGTTAAGGGTAGTGAGTAGTTAAATAAAAAGTGAGAGTTAAGGGGTGGGTTGAGTGAGTACATTCATCCCTCCGCTATCGCGACTAATTGGTACCGTAAGTAGCACGTGATAGCGGAATTCGCGATAGCGGAATTTAATAACTAATGGGAATAATTGAAATTGGTTCCCAGTCCCTCATATTTCAAGATTTTTCCTCCCTAAACATGCTTTTGTTTACTAATATTTCTTTGCATATAATGAAAACTAGAGTAGATTAGTAAGAAAATGCATTTTTAACCTAATACAGTGGACGCCACAAGTACAGTAAGCGTGTTGAGTGTTGTGGTTAGGTGGTGCGTAAATGGATATGCCTCACTCACCTTAGGAACTAAAGATTAATGATGAAAATTGATATAGGTTCTTATGTCTCTCCAAAGTGATGTTTTTTTTTTACTATGAGACCTCAAACACGATGGCAATTCATTAAACATAACAAAACGTGTTCACATATGGAGAGTCGGGCGCCCAAGTCCCGAGAGCACGTGCCAGAGTAGGATGTCTGACTGACTAGAATTAGCTACCAAAATATTAACTTAAAATCATTTTCAAAACGATTGCATCCATATAAAATGGGTGGCGAAAATAAGTGAAGCATACCCAATGAGTATGTATACAAAACGAGCGAAATGATAATGAACATGTTAGGAAATTATATCACTCGTTTGTGGTGTGTGTGTTGCCACCACTTCTCCCGCGCTCCTCCCCCCCCCCCCCCTACCCTCAGTATCTCCATTCCCCCTAGCCCAAGGTCATGGGAATATAGGCCTAGCCTGCCTTGTCACCGTGTGTGTGACTCTCGTGTTTAGTAATTACGAGTTAAACACTGGCTTCAACACTCTCAGTCATGCCAGGTGGTGCATTTACAAAATGAAAAGCCATATCCTTCCATATAAAGAAGGAAGTTATTTCGGTATTTTTCGGACAGAAAAAGAAGGAAACACTAATAACGTATGATTAATAAAATGTAAACATACGATATCACGCTATCTCCCCCCTTCCCCCCTACCACCTCCACCACTACTACCACACATGCCATCGATGCCGACGACTCATTTCAGTCATGACTCATGAGTCGTCATAATACAAATTGTTATATGCATTTAATATGTTTAATACGAATTGTAATATACATCCCTATAGGAACAACGTCTTATATCGTCTTGGACATTCTATACCAGACCGAGGTGTAATTAGGCACAGATGAAAAAGCTTTATCTCCACACATTGTATCCCTAGTTAACTCTTGTGTTAAACAAAGATAGGGTTGATAAGCAGGGCTAGTTATAATCCCACACAGTCCTTATCTTTACTGCTGTAACACCATGTCATGATAAACATGGCTGTCAGTCGAGTGTGCTTGGCCAATCGCACCGCCAAATTTGAATGTTACGTGCGCGATAGTCCGCATACGGATGCGCTATAGCGGATGAAGGTGAACTTTTCACAAATGCGCGATAGTTACGAAACGCGAAAGTGGAACCCGCGATAGCGGAGGGATGACTGTAGTGAGTTAGTTAAGGGATGAGTTGAGTGAGGAGTGAGTTAGTTAAGGGATGAGTTGAGTGAGTAGTGAGTTAGTTAAGGGGTGAGTGGGTTGAGTGAGTAGTGAGTTAGTTAAAGGTGAGTGAATTGAGTGAGTAGTTATATAAAAGGTGAGTATTGAGTGAGTAGTTAAATAAAGGGTGAATGTTGGGTGAGTAATTGATTAAGGGGTGAATGAGTAGATGATTTAGAGGTGCATTATATTGTACCTGTTCACACGACCCTTCTCCCTATTGGTTCAGAAGTTTATTCCATTTTACAATGGTTATTCTTTTTCATATAATATATATATAAGTATACATAAGTACATAGTGTCTCTATATCCTGTCCTACCTCTATCTACGGTAAGGAGTCCTTTATATAAAAGTCTTGTAATAGAAACATTAAAAGTTAAATGAGGAATAAAACATTATAGTGCAAAAAAATAAACAATTAAATTGACTGAAAAACAGTAAAATGGTGAGCATATAAAATACATTAATAATAAACTAAAAGTATTTCACATTGTAATTTCCATTAAAAATATATTGGTGGAACTGCTTCTTAAAAGTGTAAAATTAAGATAAACAATTAAAATTACTGAAAAGCAGTAAAATGGTGAGCATATAAAATACATTTACAATAAACTAAAAATACTACACATTGAACTATCCACTAAAAATATATTGATGCAACTGTTTCTTAAACTACTACTACTACTAATAATAATAATAATAATAACAACAAAAATAATAATAACAATACTACTACTACTACTACTACTACTATTACAACAACAACAACTACTACTACTACTACTACTACTAATGTTGTTATTGTTTTACAGTGGTTGGTTTCATCGTGACACCATCCTGGGAACAGTAAAGGCTCCTCTAGTCACACTCGAAACGAAATGTACACTGCATGACTCATTTGATGTAAGTGTATGTGTGTGTGTTTGTGTGTGTGTGTGTTCCTCTCTGTCTCTGTGTGTGTCTTTATCTCTGTGTCTGTGTCTCTCTTTCTGTGTGTGTGTGTCTTCTTTGATGTATCTATGTGTGTCTTTCTCTCTGTGTTTGTGTGTGTCTTCTTTGATGTAAATGTGTCTGTGTGTGTGTGTGTGTCTCTCTCTCTTTCTCTCTGTGTCTGTGTGTGTGTCTCTCTCTTTCTCTCTGCATCTGTGTGTGTGTGTCTTTTTATGTCTGTGTGTGTGTCTTCGTTGATGTAAGTGTATGTGTGTTTGTGCGTGTCTTCTTTGATGTAAATGTGTCTGTATGTGTCTCTCTCTCTCTGTGTGTGTGTGTGTGTGTGTGTGTGTGTGTGACTCCATTGATGTGAGTGTTGAGTCATGAACTGTGTGTGTGTGTTTTTCCCCACATTTAAATTTTATTAGGTTATATTCAGATAAATATATCCATTAATTCATTCCACTTTTGCTGTTTATAAAATCATCCTTTCCTTTCCTTCATCCTTATAAAAAAATAATTCATCCTAATATAAGCATCCCTCATCCTAATATAATCATCCTTTATCCTTATAAAATTATCCTCTCCTTTCCTTCACCCTTATAAAAAAATAATTCATCCTAATATAAGCATCCCTTATCCTAATAAAATCCTCATTCATCATCTTAAATAAATCCTCATTCATCATCCTAATAAAAGCATCCCTCATCCTTAATATAATCCTCCTTCTTCATCCTAATATAATCATCCTTCATCCTAATAATATAATCATCCTTCATCTTTATATAATCCTCCTTAAGAAAATAATCTTAATAAAATCATCTTTCATCATAATACAGTATAAGAATCCCTCATCCTTAATATAATCCTTCTTCATCCCAATATAATCATCCTTCATCCTTAATATCCTCCTTCTTCATCCCAATATAATCCTCCTTTCTTTGTTTTCTTGTCCAACAGTTGATGGATGAGCGTAAACGTATGGTTGGAGGTAAACTTGAAGTGAAGGTCCGTGTGAGGAACCCCATTGTCACCAAACAACTCGAGAAGGTGTCAGAGAAGTGGCTAGTCATTGATGGATTCTGAATAGCTGTATGTGTGGGTGTGAATAAATACAATTGAATGTGTGTGTGTGTGGGTGGGTGTGTATGTGTTTGTTTGTATGTGAATTAATAGAGTTGTGTGTATGTGAATAAATAGAATTGAATGTGTGTGTATATGTGAATTAATAGAATTGAATGTGTGTGAATGAATAGAATTGAACGTGTGTGTGTGTGTGAATTAATAGAATTGAATGTGTGTGTGTGTGTGTGTGTGAATAGAATTGAACATGTGTGTGTGTGTGAATACATAGAATTGAACGTGTGTGTGTGTGTGTGTGAATAGAATTGAACGTGTATGTGAATTAATAGAATTGAATATGTGTGTATGTGTGTGAATAAATAGATTTGAGTTAATAGAATTTAATGTGTGAGTGTGTGTATGAATTGATAGAATTGAATGTGTGTGTATGAATAGAATTGAATGTGTGGGTGTGTGTATGTGTGAATTAATAGAATTGGATGTGTGTATGTGAATAAATAGAATTGAATGTGTGGGTGTGTATGTGTTTGTGTGTGAATAAATAGATTTGAATTTATTTGATTTATTGGACTGCTTCACTGTGTGTATGTGTGTGTATGTGAATAGAATTGAATTTATTGGGGTGCTGCAATGTGTGTGATTGTGCTTGCATGTGTGTGTGTGTGTTCGTGCTTGCGTATGTGTGTGTGTATGTGTGCTATGTTTCAGTAGTCCAGTTTTATTAATTGCCATGATTTAAATTAAGGGTGATTGCAGGTTAGTTACTGAGCTGCTTTGTTTAAGGACCCTGTGATCGTGTATGAGAATTGGAGGCTTCTGATTCCTCCTGACCATACCACGAAACAAACAAGCTCCTCCCATATAGATGTGTGTGTGTGTTTCGTGGCAATATCTGAAGGACTCATTTATCTCCAATTTCCTAACTACATCACACACAGGGTCCCTTAATATTAAGTATATATATATCAGTTATATTTCTGTATGGTACTCAATATTGTAAATCACAGGAAAAGTACTCAAATATAATAATAATAATAATAATATGTATAAAGTTAATTAAGGTGGTAATTCTTTTTTGGTACATTGGAGTGCCTTGATTCCTCCAAAGTATGCCAGGAAACACAGATGAACCCAAACTAATGATGTTCTGTTGTTGCTTGGAATAGTTTGGAGGATTTATTCAGTTTGCTCCAGATGTACAGTTGCCAAAAAAGGTATTGCGACAAATCTTGATCAAACTTTAACCCTAGTAGTAATATCCACAACTATTTGTATGGACTATAAGCATGTATAACAGAAGGAAATATACATATCCTTCTGTAATACATACTTATAAACATGTATAACAGAAGGAAATATACATTTCCTTCTGTAATACATACTTATAAGCATGTATAACAGAAGGAAATATACATATCCTTCTGTAATACATACTTATAAACATGTATAACAGAAGGAAATATGCATATCCTTCTGTAATACATATTTATAAACATGTATAACAGAAGGAAATATACATATCCTTCTGTAATACATACTTATTAACATGTATAACAGAAGGAAATATACATATCCTTCTGTAATACATATAAACATGTATAACAAAAGGAATATACATATCCTTCTGTAATACATACTTATATATATCCCTACAAACAACTATGGACATTAATATATATAATGTTGTATCAATACCTTTTTTTGGCAACTGTACCAACACAAAATTTCTCCTTTAACACACGTATGTATAAACTTAACCAACCCACTTATCATATAGTTGGAATTATAACTCAATAAAAATACAGAAGAATTATTGTAGCCGTATATAATGTAACAAACACTAACTAACACACCTCTGGCATTACACATTACACTGTAGTAGTTTGTTATTGTAGTTGTTAGTTTATTGGAGTACAGAGATAGATATTATTAATGTAGAGTTACACACTATAACAGCACTTTGTAACACACCTCTGGAATTACACATTACACTTTAGTACATGTAGTTTGTTGTTGTTAGTTTATTGGAGTACAGAGATAGATATTATTATTGTAGAGTTACATAGGTACACAGACCACAACACACCTTACGGTCCACACGGGGTGATCTGATTAGAAGGTTACTGGTGAAGAATGAATATCTCCCCAGTGATAGTCGTAGATAATGATAGCAAAGTAGAAGGCTCTCTCCCCACCCTCCTATACACTTTGTAACACCTTTTGGAGTGTGGTGGATAAAGTCAGGGTAAGGGGTGTGTGGGAATAGGGGGACAGGCTTGGGGGTTAGGGTGTGTGTGCGGGAATAGGGGGACAGGCTTTCTACCCACCTAAGGCTAGTCCCCCTATTCCTGCACCCCCCAAGCCTGTCCCCTACTCCCACACCGCCTTAAAATTGACATCAGTACAATTCACCAATGAAGTACAGTAATTCTAATGGAGATATTATTGTGTATTTATTTATACTGTCTCTAGGTATTGGAAGCACACATGAATACTTACTAGTGCTCGTGGCTGTACAGTTGGCTCCACTCCTGCGTTTCTCCCTTGGCGAGAGAGTAACGCGGGAGTGGACCCAACTGTACATACCAAGATGTTTATGTCATATGAGCTGGTAACTGTGTGTGTGTGTGTGTGTGTATGCTCCCCAATCAGTGTTACCAACTCTAATAACATAAGCATCTAAGTATGTACAGCCACAATCAAATATCCACCCACGCTTTCCTTCCATGGTGGTAAATATCTTGGTAATAAAGAACAACACGTGTATGATTTTGCACCACCTCATAATAATTGAAGGGGTTGAGTTGACGTAAGGTGTTGTTGTTGTATGATTATATTTCTGTATATATAATTGATATGATACTGATTTATTTACATAATGGAAGGAAAGTATTGGTGGTAATTTACTTGTGGCTGCACATTGTCGCGAATTTACGAGCTATAAAAAAAATACAGTGTACCTAAAAGGGGAGGAGTATACTTTTGGTACATTGGAGTGCCTTGATTCCTCCAAAGTATGCCAGGAAACAGGACCACATGAACAAAAATAATGGTGTTCTGTTGTTTGGAATAGTTTGGAGGAATCATTTGCTCCAGATTTACTAACACTGAACTTTCCCCTATTAATTCAAAAGTTCATTAATTCAAAAGTCCCTAAATTCAAAAGTCCCTAAATTCAGAAGTCCCTAAATTCAGAAGTCCCTAAATTCAAAATCCCTTAATTCAAAAGTCCATTAATTCAAAAGTCCATTACATCAGAAGTCCCTAAATTCAAAATCCCTTACATCAAGTGTGTTCATAATAATACACTCGTTACTTCTTATCATAATAGTCGACATAATTATACACTTGTTACTTCTAATCATAATACAGTAGTCAACATAATAATACACTCGTTACTTCTAATCATAATAGTCAACATGATCCCCAGACTTGTACTCGTCCTTCACCAACACGTCCAGTAACTTGACAACAGACTGGCTGCAGGTGAGGAGTTTATTTTCATTCTTCATGGACTGGAATGCTGACTTCACCTCCTCATCCTCTGTTAAATTACGAGCCACCACCTGCAACGAAGGAAGGAAGGAAGGATAGACAGGATCATGGTCGAGTTACCACACACACACACACGCAAAGGAAGGATAGGATAGGATTGGATAGGATAATACACACACACATGGAAGGATAGGATTGGATAGGATAAATACAGCACACACACGAAGGAAGGATAGGATAATACACACACACACGAAGGAAGGATTGGAAAATACACACACACACTAAGGAAGGATAGGATAATAACAGCACACACGAAGGAAGGATAGGATAGGAAAATACACACACGGAAGGATAGGATAGGATGGATAGGAAAATACAGCACACACACACACACACAAAGGAAAATAAAGCACACACACAAAGGAAAATACAGTACATTGGAGCGCCTTGATTCCTCCAAAGTATGCTAGGAAACAGGACCAGAAGAGTAAATATATTAATTAGTGTTCTGTTGCTTGGAAAAATAGTTTGTAGGAATCATTTGCTCCAGATTTACCAACACAACACACAACTTGGCCCTTAAGGGGGTGTGGGAATTAGGGGACAGGCTTGGGGTGGGGTGGTAGAATGCCTGTCCCTTATTCCCACACCCACCCATAACCCCCCCAAGCCTGTCCCCTACTCCCGCACCCAGCCATAACCCCCCCAAGCCTGTCCCCTACTCCCGCACCCCCCCAAGCCTGTCCCCTACTCCCGCACCCCCCCACAAGCCTGTCCCCTACTCCCGCACCCCCCCAAGCCTGTCCCCTACTCCCGCATCCCCCAAGCCTGTCCCCTACTCCCGCACCCCCCAAGCCTGTCCCCTACTCCCGCACCCCCCAAGCCTGTCCCCTACTCCCGCACCCCCCAAGCCTGTCCCGTACTCCTGCATCACCCCCCAAGCCTGTCCCCAACTCCCACACATCTTTAATCCATGTTACACCCTCACCTGCATTTCATTATCAAGTGGTCCCGGGGCATAGTTAAGGACCCTAATGTTGGGTTCCTCTAAAGCCATGACCCTGAAGACCATATCCCTGGCGGCCTTAGCACTGCAGTAGAGGCCCCAAGACTTCATAGGCTGTAGGGCACATAGGGACGATATGTTGACCACCGTGATGGAACCGTTGCAAAGATGAGACACATGATCCATAAACACTGCATTCAGACTGATGACGGAACTGTACCAGGGAAGGAAAACAATACTATGTTATTTATGTAAATGTATACAGGCACAGGCACACACACAGGCACATAGTACAATACAATGCAATAATATAAATGTACACACACACACACACACACAGGCGCACACATATAGTACAATACAATGCAATAATGTAAATGTACACAGGCACACACATATAGTACAATACACTGCAATAATGTAAATGTACACACACACACAGGCACACACATATAGTACAATACAATACTATAATGTAAATATACACAGGCATACACACACATAGTTTTTAGGCATACAGTATTTCATCACAGCACCTCAACTGTCATATTTGCACACACATACACACACACAAAATATTTAGGCATACAGTATTTGCATCATTTATTTAAGGACCCTGTGATTGTGTACAAGAATTATTGGTGGCTTCTGATTCCTCCTGACTGTCACAAAACAAGCTTCTTCCATATATACCGTATAGGTGTGTGTGTTTCGAGGCAATAATTGAAGGACTCTCTTACCTCCAATAATCTGACAACATCACAGTGTCCCTTATTTAACACACACACAATACAAATACAAATATAATGGTACGGTAGTGAAGGTTTACCCCAGTTTAATTAAATGACCATACACAACTACGGTATATACACACATTTTCAGGCCATGGCATCGTATACACCACACACCACGAATGTCCTTGCATACAGACCATTGTTTTCCAGTACCATGCATCGTACTGGCATCGTATACACTACACCACCAATATCCTTACATACAGACCACTACACCACTACATTTACCTAACATTGAAATGAAAGTAGGGAGTGATTTTGTACCACGCATCGTAATGGCATCGTACACACTACACTACCATCGTATACACCACACAGCCATCGTACACACCACCAAAACCTTACATATAGACCACTACGTACAGTTTAACAAGTAGAAAGTGCAAGTAAACTGTGAGTGTATATGTCCACATCTGGTTACCACTCACAAATTTCAGTCAGTCATATTTCCCTTTACATTGGCTGTGGAGTCTTGATTGATTCATTGATAAGAAAACCAAGATTTATTACATAGAACTGAAAGATTTTGCCATAAACACTCATATTTTTCTTGCACTTTCTACTTGCTCAACTGTACTAGGGTCTACATTTACCTGACGTTGAAATGAAAGTAGGGAGTGATTTTGTACCACGCATCGTACCGGCATCGTACACACTACACACCATCGTACACACTATACACTACCATCGTAAATACTACACACCACTACATTTACCTGATGTTGAAATGAAAGTAGGGAGTGATTTTGTACCACACATCGTAAACACTACACACTACCATCGTACACACTATACACTACCATCGTATACACCACCAATATCCTTACATACAGACCATTACACCACTACATTTACCTGACGTTGAAATGAAAGTAGGGAGTGATTTTGTTGGCATCTTTCATTTGTTTCAAGTAGGTGAGGTTCTCGAGGGAAGCAGCATTGTGGAATATGATGGCCTTGGTGGGTGGAGGGGAGTGTTCAGAGTCAAACGAACCCTTCAGTAGCACCTCAAAATCCTCCTTCAGAATGGTGCTCAGGTCTACTGCCTCTGTGATCACCTGGAGAGAGATAGAAACAGGATAACATTTTGAAGCACTGTAGTTTATGAAAGAAAATTATATTGAGTGGTTAAACAAGAAATACACACAACACAAGACACAGAGAGAGAGAGAGAGACAGACACAGGATAAAATATTGAAGTACTGTACCGGTACTGTAGTTTATGAAAGAAAATTAAATTGAGTGGTTAAACAAGAAATACACAGACACACACACACACATAGTAATACAACACAAACACATACACACACAGTAATACAACACACACACACATACACGCACAGTAATACAAAACACACACACACACACACACAGTAATACAAAACACACACACACACACAGGATAAAATAACAATATATTACTGTATATTATTAATTCAAAATATCAAGTGTGACATTACTACACAAATTTGATCTTTTATTTCTGAAGAAAAACTGCATATAATTATTTATTTGGTATATATATATATATTCTTTTTTTCAATCACATCATACATTGTTTGTCTCATTATAATTATTTACTATTATTTTGTGGGGAAGCATATGATTACATTCTTATTTTACACACAAATATATACATGTATATATATAATAGAACAAATAAAAACAAAATTAAAAATAATAATAATAAACATAATAGACAACAATAAAAAATAAGAAAATAATAATAACAATAATAATAACAAACATAACAAACACCTAACCAACCACAACCAACCTTACCTTAATATTGGGGTTAAGAGCCTTGACCTTGGCTGCCGTGGCGTCCAGACGTTCCTTTGACCTCGCCACACCCACGAGTACAGACCCGGGGCCAAGCAAGGGACTTATACCCTCACATATAGCAGCACCCAGACCCCGTGAGGCACCCGTCACTAACACCCAACACGAACCCAAACTTGTACTCATTCTGTGGCCGGGAGAGATTGGGGGATTGGGGGATTAAGGATGTGTGTGGGTGACTGGTGGAGTGAGGGATTGAATGTGTGTGTGTGTGTTTGAGTGGGTGTTTGAAGGATTGTGTGGGTGTGTGATTGAAGGATTGTGTGGGTGGGTGGGATTGAGGGATTCGGTGGGTTATGTGATTGAGTGGGTGTATGATTGATTGATTGTGGGATTGGGTGTGAGGGATTGAGGGATGGAATTTCCTTAAGGGACCCTGTGTGTGATGTCAGAAAATTGGAGGTAAACGAATCCTTCAAATATTGCCACGAAACACACACACACACATTGCATCATATCTCTCGAGAGAGAGTCGAGAGAGGTTCTGGGACCTGGGTTCGAATCCCCGGTCGGGTGGAGACAATTTGGGATTGTTTCCTTAAAGGGGTGTGGGAATAAGGGGACAGGCTTGGGGGGGGGGGTGCAGGAGTAGGGGGACAGGCTTTGGTTTTTTGTGGGGGGTTAGGGGGACATGCTTTCTACCAACCCTAAGCCTGTCCCCGTATTCCCGCACCCCCTCCAGTCCCACTCCAAGCCTGTCCCCTACTCCCACTCCCCCTTAAACGTTGTCACCCCTGTTCACCTAGCCAGCACGTGATCAAAACCGTAGATGAATAATTATCACTCTCTCTCACACTTGCCTGGTTTAGTGGCATGGTCAGGAGGAATCAGAAGCCTCCAATTTTCATACATGATCACATTCTAAGGTCATTCACATTACTACTATTACATGACAATGATGATTATTAATAGCCTTGGAAATTACAGCTGCATGTTGTGTGTGACGGAGAGTGAGAAAGAGAGATGAGATGTGTTTGTGTGTGTATTTCATGGCAATATTTGAAGGACTCGTTTATCTCCAATTTTCTTACTACATAACACACAGGGTCCCTTAATTAAGTTAATTATATAATGTGAACAGTGAGAGTGGAGGGATAGACAGCCTGAGGGAAAAGAGAGAAGGGAGTGTAAGAAGTTTTTTTTTTTTTTTTTTTAATTAATTGCGCCGTAGCGTCAATCGAGAATCATGCAACAATACCTACAAATATCAATGAGAATCAAATTACTACACACACACATAATCAATGAGAATCAAATTACTACACACACACACACAATCAAACATATCTTGATAACACAGCAGAATGAAGTACAAACATACAGCCAAACAGTGTAAGAAGTAGTGGTGATGAAGGATGTGTGAGAGAGAAGAGTGAAGAGTAGAGAGATGATCAATGTGGTGTGAGAGTAGAGGGAGAGTGAAGAGGGAAGAATGGACGGACAACTCACCTTTAACCCTCACTACACAACGGCCACAGCCAGACTCACCAGACTGATGAAATGAAACACACACACAGTCACACACTCTCACGCTCACACACACACACACACACAGTGACTCCGCACCTCTCTCTCACACACACACTGCCACTCCCCTATACCACTCCCTGTCCCTACTCCCTAGTCACTATTATATTAATTTATAAGTATGTACTGTACGTACAATCAAATATCCACCCACACATTCCTTCCATGGTGGTAAATATCTTGGTAATAAAGAACAACACGTGTATGATCTTGCACCACCTCATAAAAATAATAATAATAATAATAATAATAATAATATCCACCCACACTTTCCTTCTATCATAGTAAATATCTTGGTAATAAAGAACAACACGTGTGGGATTTTGCACCACCTCATAATAATAATAATATTAATAATAATAATATCCACCCACACTTAATTCCTTCCATGGTAGTAAATATCTTGTTGGTAATAAAGAACAACAATTAACACGTGTAGGCTATGATTTTGCACCACCTCATAATAATAATAATAATAATAATAATAATAATAATAATAAAAATAGTAAATATCTTGGTAATAAAGATCAACACGTGTGTGATTTTGCACCACCTCATAATAATAATAATAATTGATGGGGTTGAGTTGACGTAAGGTGTTGTTGGTGTATGATTATATTTTGATATGATACTGATTTATTGACACGATGTAAGGAAAGTGTGGGTGGTTATTTAAGAGCTTTACCAATTGCTGCAGCTGCATAATAATATAATGGTTGCATGGTTGGTGGGTGAGTCATGAAACTATATATATATGTAATAACTGGGTGAATTAATAGTTGGTTTGTTACATATATATTATAATTATAGTCTCTACTTTACTCACTTGTATTAACGTTTAAATTCTTCTTTCTATACTTTATTTTGGCTATATGTAATATAACTGGGTGAATTAATAGTTGGTTTGTTACATATATATTATAGTTATAGTTTCTACTTTAGCCTACTCCTTGTATAAACGTTTAAATTCTTCTTTCTATACTTTATTTTGGCCCTCACTAAGACTGAGAAATCTTGCTATAGGCCTACAACAAGCGTGTGTGTGTGTGTGTGTGTGTAACCATGAAGGCAGGGAGGGACCACGGGACCTCTTATAATTTAATTTGTTTATGGTACAGTATAGTCATCTAGCGGCCAACAGGAATAACTAACATCTCCATGGCGTCTTTACTTGACTATAAAATATACAGATATTAGGGTTAATAACTGTTGATTCCACAGTGGTATTGGTTTGTTAGCTTCCCAACCAACCAACCACACTTATATTTAGGGTTGATTCCACAGTGGTATTGGTTTGTTAGCTTCCCAACCAACCAACCACACTTATATTTAGGGTTGATTCCACAGTGGTATTGGTTTGTTAGCTTCCCAACCAACCAACCACACTTGTAAGGCTTCATTCATTATTTTCCATAAGCCGAGTATCCACATTCACAAAATATATCCAACAGTTAGATAATGATGATCACTGTATAGTTTAAAACCAAATTCATTAAATAATTCACCCAGAAGTCATTTACACGACTAACATTCTTTGGTTTGGGCGCCCCTTCGACCATAGCCACTCCCTGTCAATAATTCTTGGATCATCTGTCCCTCTTTTTCTTTCTATTTCCTTCCTGTCTGTTTACTGTCTTACACCCCTTTATATATATTAGAGCAGTCGTATTATATATATATAGTGTAATATTTATCTGTCCCTTTAAAATTAACTACCTAGTTATTCAATTAATTCTCATTACTATTATAATAACTCCCACTTCACTCCACGTACAGTCTCTCTCTCTCTCTCTCTCTGATAAGATGTGACGTGACACGATAAGGTGGTGGGAAGAGCAGGTGTGTGTGTGTGTGTGTGTGTGTGTCCTCGTGATAGTGTGTGTGTGTGTGTGTGTGTTGATTTGGGTGACTGTCTCGTTCAGAAACAAACCGCCTGCTTCAGATTTCGGGTTTCGACTCTGTACTGTAAAAATAATGACATATGGTGTGTGTGTGTGTGTGTGTAGAGGCGACGTACGAGTCCTATATTTAATTTTGGTAAGGGGATCCGTTTGTATTGTTTATTATTCTCAAATAGAAAATGGTTTGCATCACATCTGCCATAATGTGTCTTTCAGTTTATCTCTTATAGAATAATTATTTACTTTTATACTCGGTTAGTGATTTGTGTTTGAGTGTGACGTGAACATAATAATAAATATAATATGATTTATGAAATAGTTTTATCTTAATCTTGAATTGAAATAAGAAATATAATATATCAAGTTGATTCATCAACAATGATGGCATATGACGTCACGTGAAGCAGTGTTGCCAAATATGGGTAGGTATCCCCAGTTTTTTTTCAATAACATGGTAAATAATATATGAACGATTATCTTCCAAAAGTAAACAGGGAATTATTGAGGTAAAAAAGGGAAATTTTCATGTAGAAGTTGAGGTAAAATGGGAAATTATGATGATGAAGTTGAGGAAAAAAGGAAAATTCTGATGTTGAAGTTGAAGCAAAAAGCGAAATTCTCATATTGAAGTTGAGGCAAAAAGAGGAATTCTGATGTTGAAGTTAAAGTAAAAAGCGAAATAATGAAGTAGAAGTTGAGAAAAAAATGAAAATTCTTATATTGAAGTTTGGGGAATTAATGAATTATGTCAAACAGACCTGGCAACACTGACGAGAATTTTAGTTCTTGTTAATGGCGGTGAGTGAAGTGAGGCGTTTATTTTATTTCATATTTTTACCGCGTGTGCCGTTCTGTTTAATCATTTTACGTAACACACACACACATGTACACTCACACATACATACACACACTGATATACACTTAATACATACATACACACACTGATATACACTTAATACATACATACACACACTGATATACACTTAATACATACATACACACACTGATATACACTTAATACATACATACACACACGTACACAGCCTGACACATGTACACTTCTACATACACACTGATGTAAACTTAATACATACACACACATACACAGCCTGCGGGAATAGGGGGAGAGGCTTGGGGTGGGTAAAAGGCCTTTCCTCCTATTCCCGCACCTCCCCAAGCCTGTCCCCCTACTCCTGCACCCCCCATAACCCCCCCAAGCCTGTCCCCCTATTCCCACAACCCCTTAATTGACTTAATTAAAAAGGACAACATTGCTTCGAATCCATACCAACAACAGCTCATAAAATTAGAATAACAAAACCATTTACTGCTTCGAAATGAACGTGAAGCAATATGGTTAGGTCAGAAATGCAAACACAGCAATAAGGCCCGTAGTTTTAAAACATTTGAGGGCCCTTAGTGAAGCTTTATGAACCCTTCAAATAATCCAGGTCACAAAACGCTTCAGTGTTTCGAATAGGGAATCTGTTGCCCGGAGTAACATGGAGAATTCATGAAGCTCCAGTAAGGGCCCTCATTTTTTTTTTAAACTACGGGTGCAAGTCCAAACTCTAATTAAGATGTTTTGTGAATACCGAACCACGAGGGTACAAGGAGTGTTGGAGAGTAACTGAACAGGGACAGTTCGAACAAGTGAATTTTCCAAACCATTTTTTTTTTTTTTTAGAGGTTTAGAAGACTTTTTTTTAACTGTGTTTAGTTTGTATCCAACTGTTCCCACACTCCTTGTATTCTGGTCCACTACTATCTCACACACACACACACACTTAGCCTATACGTCATACACATACACTAATACACACTTATTCTATACGTCATACACACACACACCCTCACAGTGCTCACAAACACACGTACACTAACTTTACACACACACACACAAATAGCCTACACACTTAGTCTATAGGCCTACGTCATACACACACACACACACACACTCACACAAACACACGTAGCCTACACTAACTTTACACACACACACCGTGAGTGACACACATAGGCTACACTAATAGTCAATAGTCTAATACTAACTCCTCCATACATACATACATACATACATAGATAGATACACAGTGAGAAGGTGATAAAAGAGGTGTGACAGCAAACACGAAGGAAGGAAAGGAAAAACAGGCGATCAAGCGTCAAAGAAATAGAAGAAGGAAAGGAGGAATAGACGGTAAGTACAATAGCAATCTTAATTTGTCAATTATTATATATTTGCATAACTTGTAGACGTTAATAAGTGAACCCTGTGTTGTGTGATGTAGTCAGAAAATTGGAGGTAAATGAGTCCTACAAACATTACCACGAAACACACACACACACCTATAATATGGAAGGAGTTGGTTTGTTTGTTTCGTGGCATGGTTAGGTGGAATCAGCAGATGCCTCCAATTTTCATACAAGATTAGGCCTACAGTATTTTTATAGTAGGCCTAATGTAGCCTAATACAGTTTGTCTGTATTCTCGTGTTTTGTTTCGTTATAGTTCCGTGTATGTGTGTGTGGGAGAGGGTGTTATCAGATGTTTTGTATCCTATTTATTACGTGTGTGTGTTCATTAGATTTATTTGTGTGTGTGTGTGTGTGTTAGATTTATTTGTGTGTGTGTGTTAGATTTATTTGTGTGGGTGTGTGTTAGAATTATTTGTGTGTGTGTGGGTGTGTGTTAGATTTATTTGTGTGTGTGTTCATTAGATTTATTTGTGTGTTAGATTTATTTGTGTGTATGTGTGGGTGTTAGATTTATTTGTGTGTATGTGTGTGTGTATATAAGATGTTTTGTAGCCTATTTATTGTATGTACAGTTGGCTCCACTTCCGCGTTTACCACTTTGCGTTGCCAATGCTGAGCTAGTTTACTCAGAAATATGTATCCCGAACCACGTGTCATCATAATGGGGAGGGAGTGACTCAGATACCATGTGTGTGTAGGAAAATCATCTTCGGTTTTCAGACACTGTTCACGTCGACACTAGTGATAGGTTCAACAAATATTAATGGTGTCAATTGCTACATGATTATTATAGAATTAATTTATAGAGACCATCTTTATCGTAGTCATAATTTTATTTACTTGATGTTATATATTATTTACCTTTGCACCTTTTGAGTATATTTACGGTAATTCAAGTGCTCTCTCTCTCTCTCTCTCGTCTGAATGTCTGACCTATTGTCATTTTATCTAATGACTTTATCAGGGTAATAAAATGTCCTGTCATATTACATTGGTTGAGCGTGTATTAAAATATCACTTTTTTTTTTTTTTTTTTTTTTTAGGGCCTGAGTACATAATATTGGATTGATCATTTTCGGCCACACACAGAATGATAATGAAGATGGTGAGAAGGAGAGTGAAGTGGGAAAGTAGAGGAGTAAAGTGAAGGAGTGATGTGTGGGAGAGGAGGACATGGATTGAACGAGGACATGGTGTGGGAGATGAGACAGAGTGATTATTGGGTAGATATGACTCTCCACTACAAAACACAATCCTCTGGTAACCAGTAACACAAAAGGATCTATTAGAAAATGTCTTGATTGCTGCCGAGTAACGAAATTAGCCTTACTTATAATATCTACCAGAACCATTATGATCTTTCTTTCTTCCTCTTAATTTGCCTCAAAAAGCTCAACCATTAAGCACATCCATATCATTATTAGAAGTGAACGTCACTACCTTATCTGCCCTAACACCTGCAGACTATGCGAGGAAAGAAAGCCGGATGACCGTGTGTTCAGCTGATATAGGGTGTTTTCGCGTGACGTCACTCACGGCACGCTCGGCCGCCATGTTGGTATATATATATATATATATATATATATATATATATATATATATATATATATATATATATACATACCAACACATTTAATATACCGGTATAGGAGTAATATATCCACTTAAAAATAGCAGCTGTAGCCTATGTTGTGTACAACTGTAGATGAAGGTTTTGTTGTACTGTAAGTTAATCTACAAGACATCAGACAATTCACCTTTCAGATCCAATACCAAATCAAATTATATATTACCAAACAGATTTTTCATTACTATATTGGGCCCGATTTGGTAATGAAAAATATCAAATGGCAACCCTACCAACGTACCACCATGGCAGTGTTTATATCGTGCCGTCACGTCGATCAGCTGAGCGTAAACACCCTATTGCCTTGTGTGAAAGTTACACTGCAATATTAACAAGATATACTGTACCGTATACCGGTATTAATTCATCATAAAATCTATAAAAGCTACGGGTATCGTTCACAAGTTAGTCTCACTTGCAATACTACAATTGTCTACACGACAAAACATAGCGACAATGAAATTATATTGATGAAGTGGGTGTATGTATGGACACGACCTTTAACCATTATGAATGTTTTCCTAATTATTATTCCATTTCCTTTACTTAGTAATCGGCTGAGTAAAAATCATTACATGATTCACAAAGAAAGCTTTTATTAATCATCAGTAATTGCTGACGTGTGAATGTTATTAATACGTAAAGTTTGTCATCATTTTCTATGATAAAGCAAACAATCTCTTGGAATGTAACATTCTCTTGGATTTAAATATCAGAAGAAAAATTATTAAAAAGGTGAGGGTTGTGTTTGTTGACTTATAACCACAGCTGTGGTGCTAACTGTAATATATACTTCTCCCACTCTCCAATAATATAAACACTTGATCACTGTTGAAGCTTTTCCCTTTCCAACCCAACACCTCTTTTCGTCTCATGAGCTACTGACCTTGCTGTATATAGTGAGGGATTCACATCAGGATAAAACTGGGTTCGGGATTCAAATTTCTGGATGGCTCAACATTGGCAAAGCAAAACTGTAAACATGAAGTGGAGCCAACTGTATGTGTGTGTATAAGTGATTGTGACATTAGCTAGGCTATTCTGACTAGGCTACTCACTAAAATTAATGTGTGTGTGTGTGTTTGTGTGTGTGTGTTGTGGCATATTATGGAATATTTTTACAAGTTGCCACAACTCTATTTCGAAAATTTTACTATTACCAGTGTTTATATTTCACTATTACAAACAACTTTTCTATATACCATTTCTTCTGTAAATGCTGCATAACAGTAGTTACCTCTTATAGTTAGGTCCCTGTAGTCTGCCCCAGTTAGGTCCCGGTAGTGTGTCCCAGTCCAGATTAGGTTAGGTTAGGTCCCGGTAGTGTGTCCCAGTCCAGGTTAGGTTAGGTCCCGGTAGTGTGTCCCAGTCCAAATAAGGTTAGGTCAGGTCAGGTGAGGTCTGACTAATTTCTACTGTATATTTTTTCCTGCTTAGGTCCCGGTAGTCTGCCCAGGTTAGGTCCCGGTAGTCTGCCCAGGTTAGGTCCCGGTAGTCTGCCCAGGTTAGGTCCCGGTAGTCACACTAAATCCTTCTAGGAAATATATTTTTTTCCAGTGAAATCCTGTTATGGCAACTTGTAAAAATTTACCGAAAAAGTTTACAATTTTTACTACTAGGCTGTACGTCTCATTATACAGCTGACGTCACGTGGTGTAGGCTATACGATGTGTGTGTGTGTGTGTGGTACCGGTACGATGGCTCCATAGACAAACAACAGAGCCATCGTATTCACCACGACCACCACGGATGTTCTTGAATACGGTCTTTATTATTACGGTACCGTAGCTATTTTATTATTATTATTATTATTATTATTATTACTGGTAGTTTATATTTATTTATTATTATTAGTTTGTGAGGAATGTATTGTGTGTATATATTGATGATAGAGAGATAGAGAAAGAGTGAGAGAAAGAGAGTGTGTGTGTAAATTAAAAAAGAAAGAGTGGGGAGTAACTAAAGAGAGAGAGAGAGAGAGAGAGGGGGGGGGTGGGTGGGTGAGTGGGAAGAGTAGCCTAATTTTAATTTAACTAGCCTAATATTATAAGTGTAGGTGCTATGTATGAAGGCACATATTAGGCTACACATTTACCCTCCCTCCCTTCCTCTCCTTATTAGGCTACACACACACACACACACACACACACACACACACACACACTCTCTCTCTCTCTCTCTCTCTCTCTCTCTCTCTCTCTCTCTCTCTCTCTCTCTCTCTCTCTCTCTCTCTCTCTCTCTCTCTCTCCATAGTAGGCTACACATCTACACTCCCTCCCTTCTTATTAGGCTACTCTCTCTCTCTCTCTCTCTCTCTCTCTCTGTCATTTTGTAAGGCTTAGTAAGGTAACATGTGAGAGAGAAAGAGAGTGTGTGTGAGTGTGTGTGTGTGTGTGTGTGTGTACGTACGTACAAAAGATCAACCCTCTAGTTCCAAGGTGAAGGTTAATATAACAAGTAAGGCTTACATACATTTATATACCTACGTCACTTCCTATAGTCCTCAGTGTGAGCCAGGTCATGGAGGGGGTCACACACACACCCTCTCACTCCAGTCAAAAGGGTGATGAGTGTGTGTGTGTGTGTGTGTGTGTGTGTGTCAGAGGATTATATAAAGGAAAAGTCATTGTGTGTGTGTGTGTGTGTGTCCTTCAGAGGATTATAGGCAGGACAGTCATTGTGTGTGTGTGTACTGTTGCTAGGTAGACTCGGCCAAAAGTTGTTTAATAACTCTTATAACTCTATCAGCCAGTTATTGCTTCACATGTTCACTATTATTATTAGTCTCTTAATTAACCAGAAACAGACGATACAAATAAATCTTTAGGTTCGAAACTACAATAATTGAAAGGACCCTGTGATCGTGTATGATTGGGGGGGGGGGTGAGAGGAGGAGGGGGGGGTTGAGAGGAGTGATGGGGGGGGGGCATACCTTTGGTTGTTTGCTCACCACAGTGTTATATGAGTAAGGGGGGGGGAGGGGGAGGAAGGAGGGGCTAGGGAAGGGGGAGAAGTGTCAGGAATCAGTGGGAAGGGAAGGGAAGGGAAAGAGAGGGGAGGGGAGTGTGTGTGTGTGTGTGTTGTATATTATATTTGCACACGTTACGTTTGGGTTTGTAATGTATTGTGGAAGGGTACATAAATATTACTTAGACATTTGCCTACTTAAGCATTTTTTTTATAATGGGTTTCTTTGATATTTATTAGATACTTTGTACATATTTATCAGATATTCTTTTATTTCTTTGGTGTTTGCTGTTTCACCTCTCTATCACCTCCTTGTCTCTCCTTTCCTTCTATTTTATTAGTGTTTGCTGTTCTACCTCTTTATCACCTTCTCCTTGCCCCTCCTTTCCTTCTATTTCTTTCCTTCCTCTTTATCACCTTCTCCTTGCCCCTCCTTTCCTTCTATTTCTTTCCTTCCTTTTTATCACCTTCTCCTTGCCTCTCCTTTCATTCTATTTCTTTCCCACCTCTTTATCACCTTCTCCTTGCCTCTCCTTTCCTTTTATTTCTTTCCTTCACTACCTCTATATCACCTCTCCGTCCCTCCTTTCCTTGGATGTGTGTGTGTGTGTGTGTGTGTGTGTGTGTGTAGGTGGTGTGGACATACATACAAACATACATACATACAATGAGAGCCTAACGTAGCCTATAGTGTCACGGTTTGTTGTTGGTAAATCTGAAGCAACCGAATCCTCCAAACTATTCCAAGCAACAACAGAACACCATTATATTTTGTTCATCTGGTCCTGTTTCCTGGCATACTTTGGAGGAATCAAGGCACTCCAATGTACCAAAAAATAATGACCATTTTTAATGACCCTATGATCGTGTATGAGAATTGGAGGCTTCTGATTCCTCCTGACTATGCCACGAAACAAACAACCTCCTTCTATTATAAGTGTGTGTGTGTGTGTGTGTGTGTGTGTGTTTCATGGCAATATTTGAAGGCCTCATTTATCCCCAATTTTCTGACTAGGCTACACACACACACCACACACACACACACACACACACACACACACACTAGGCTATAATAGGAATACTAGTAGGCTAAAACAAAGCACTTTATTATTATTATTATTATTATTATTATTATTATTATTATTATTATTTAGGCATGTGTTTAAAACCTTTCATTATTATTATTATTATCACATTTTGCACTCATCAGTATATTACCTTCATCTGTCAGGAATATATTGCATTTATTTTTATTTGTATGTTTGTGTTGACATACATACATACCTAACTAGGCTACACCTATTACACACTCACACACACACCTAGTACACACACACACCTAGTACACACACACACACACACACACACACACACACACACACACACACACCTAGTACACACATCCACACACACTTACTTACTTACCTAGAACACACACACACACACACACAAACACCAGGGAGCCAATCAGTGTCGAAGAGTGACTACGATTGGTGGTGGTGGTGATAGTGATGTTTGTGGTGGTGTTTGAACTACAGTGGTGGTGGTGGTTGTGATGGTTGAAGTAGCCTAGTAGTATCCTAGTAGTAGCCTAGTAGTGGTGGTGGTGGTGTTGGTGGTGGTGATATTTTTTACTTAGCCTAGGCTATACGTGGTGATGTGAAGTGACTATCGCTTATAATAATATATAATGATCACACCAGCATATCCTCCTCCATCCTCCTTTCTCTTTCTTTCTTTGGGACCAGCTAGGCAGATTAGTATTACTGTATTTTCCCTTGAGTATATTTTGACTGCAATCAATACCTCTTCTTCTATTCAGGAAGGAGCAAAATACACTCGTGATACATAATTTCTAACCAGAGTGTGAGGAGCAGAAAACCTAATAATAATAATAAAAATAACTAATGCAATGTTCGTTTTGTTTGTATGTTTGTTTGTTTGTCTCCTCCAATGTATACCAGAAAACAGGACCAGAAGAGCAGACAAAAATAATGGTGTTCTGTTTGTTTGCATGGAATAGTTTGGAGGATTCAGTTGCTCCAGATTTACCAACACAAAAGTGGATATTATATAGGCGACTACCGTACTTTTTATATACTATTTCTCTTCATGGTGAAATTGATTGGAGGGTTTTTGATTCCTCCAAACTATGCCAGGAAACAGATACAATAACCCTTACTACCTTGTTTACTTAATTTGACTCCATGGCATTTTGTTTCCTGGTATACCCTATAGTTTGGAGGTGTCAGTAGTCTCCCAAAATAATTGTTGATCTAATACACACAGACGGGTATAATTACACTAGTACCCTTCATAGTAATAGTAAAGAGAGAAGTGGTGGTGATGGTTGAAGTAGTGGTTGTGGTGGTGGTGTTGGTGATGATAGTGGTGGTTGAAATAGTGGTGTTGGTGGTGATGGTGTTGTGGTAGTGGTGGTTGAAGTAGTGGTGTTGGTGTTGGTGGTGATGGTGTGGTTGGTTGTTGAAGTAGTGGTGTGGTTGATGGTGATGGTGGTGGTGGTTATGTTGGTATTAGTGTCTGAATCACTACAGTAAATATACACACAAGAGTACTGGTATATACTGAACAATTATATGTGTTTGACGAGATGGTAGGAAAGATAGAACAATTAGGCTATGGGTACAGTATATATTATTATAGTTATTGTCGGAACCACTACAGAAAAAATATGAGTATTGAACAATTATTATATATGTGTGTTTGACGAGTTGGTAGGCTACAGTAACTAGGCCTATGGATTTAAATGTAGCACCACCATATAGTCTATTAATATAAAGAAGGATAAGAACAGTGATGATGGTGATGGTGGGACAAAGTTAAAATAATTAAAGAATGGAAGCGTCTTGATTCCTCCAAAGTATGCCAGGAAATAGACCCACACGAAGAAAAATAATGGTATCGTGTTGCCTGGAATAGTTTGGAGAAATCATGTGCTCCAGATTTACTAGCCTTAAGGACCCTGTGATCATGTATGGATATAATGTATGGATATAATGTATGGATATAATGGAGGCTTCTGATTCCCTCTCTGACTATGCCACAACACACACTCCTTTCATAATAGGCTAGGTGGTGTTTCGTGGCAATATTCGAAGGACTCATTTACCTCCAATTTTCTGACTACCGTACATCACAGGGTCTCTAAATCCGATATGTTGTTGTAAGAAATAATAACGTTAAGTAAAGGGAAGGTGAATCTGGAGCAAGTTAAGATTCCTCCACACTATTCCAGGAAACAGACCACTATTATGTTTTGCTAATCTGGTCCTGTGGTTTCCTGATATGCTTTGGAGGAATCATTACACTCTATATGTACTAAAAAGTATATATATATATATATATATATATATATATATATATATATATATATATATATATATATATATATATATATATATATATATATATATATATAATTATATACTATGATCTTATAAGGAAACACCCACCATGTTCTAATCCTTCGTTTTATACTCGTAAAGATTAATTTTGTTCTATCAATTTTTTTCTTTCTCAGTTGATCATTCTCTTGTTGTTTTTTCACTCTCTAGGGCACTGATAAATGAAGACTCAGGATCAATAAACTTTCTACATTTATTGCCTAGTCTGAAGCTTGGGTTATTCACCCATATAAAGTCACCAGTAAAGGAGGCAGAGAGGAGGCTATAAGTTAGTCCTTCCCCTCTGCCTCCCTTTCCTCGTGTATGGCACCAGCATCTCAAGCCTGACTCTGTAGCCAAGCCAGGCAACATAATAGTCTTAGTTATTAGAATCTCATATTCAATATATCTAAGCTTATTTAGATAACTTTTGCATATAAAACTAGTAAATAAAAAATTCCTTTGGCGCAAACCAGTGTTATATAAAATTAGAAAAGTTCCTTTGGAAAAACATATGAAACTTCATAGGAAACTTTCTTATTAAATCATGTACAGCATAATAATTACCCACCTAGCATACGTTAAATGCAGTGCTGCAAATAGGAGGTAATGTACCACAACCAAGCACCTTGGATAAGCATGTGGACCCCCAACTACTGTATACATGAATACAAGAAGGGGGGGTGGGGGCCCGGGGCTGAGTCGGCTGTATGGGGGGCTGGGCCGAAGTGCCTTGTTTTGCCATCTATCCCACACCAAAGGGCCGGGGGTAGAGACACTAGCAATGGGTTGTTATGGGTTTATGTCTTACCCATACACACCCTTTCTCACTTAACACTATTACACAAAATATAATCATTACCGGTACATGACAACAACATGTAGTACCTTTCCTTCCTTCACTTTACCACAAAGTATGATTTAAGCTGATTATTATTGTCTTCATATAGTTTTGATTAAAAAAAACAGCTATCCTAATGTAACGACTATAAAAATATGTAGGTAATTTATCATGTATTGTCTAAGTGAACCTACGATTAATTATACAAAGTGGTCAACTAAGAACAGACTAAGTAACTTCTCTCAGTCTGCCAGGTTGAGCTCATCATCACAGTCGGTCACGGGAGTTAAGGCCGTGGCTGGCAGATGTAGGGGAAGCATCAGCATCACAGATTATTATGAGCATTCTTCTTCACTGCCATTAAGCTGCCACATCCATTACTGGAGGATCCTGTGTATCCTCATTCCACCACTGGCATATAAAACTTGTGTTCCTTGTTGTTATGTGTAGACTTGTATGATGAGGCACGGGTCTCAAGCAGTGAAGCAGGACAAGGTGTGACTATCTGCCATTCTCCACGACGAGTGATGGTGGCATCCTTCCAGGGGTCATACTCAGAGTGGAATGTAATTGAAGAGGAGGTACCACGACCCCTATTGACTCTTTCAGAGGAACGTGCCGTGGTAGTGGTGGAGGAGGTGCGGCGTTGCTCTCCTTGTTGCTGATGGTTTGCTGACCATCGCCGATATTCTTCCTGTGATCCACCAGCTACATGTGTTGAGTGACTACTTCCAGTGGCTTGTGAAATCTCAGCTTTGCTACCTCCTCTCAAATCTAAAGCATCTGCCTGCCTCAAAGAGGATGCCATCTCCTTAGTTGAGGCTGACGATTCTTGTTTGGCATCTAAATTAATCTGGCTACTTGAAGAAGCAGATTTGTGAGTGACACCAGAGCGGGTTCTGGTCTCTGTCATGCTCGTTTCTTCACCTAATGAGAATGAAGACTGGTTGTGTCGACCTCGACCAGTGGGTGTTGTTGCAGGTGTAGGTGACCTTGCTTTAGTTCCCTTTGTTGAGCTGGAGGCTTCCTTTGTTTCCATGGTGGTAGAGGACCCAATCTTGACCTCTGCTGAGGAGATCTTCCTCTCTTCAGTGGATGATTTGACACTAGTTGCTCTTGACTCCGCACGGGATGCAGACATGGATTCACGTGATTCCTTGGTTATGACTCTTGTTACTTTACGTCCATCTGCAGTGTAGGATTCTATGGTTCTTACATCTTTATGAGTATTGCTGTCACTCTTATTTGACTTTGACTGTTGCATAGAGCTAGATTCTTGAGACTTCTTCATCACTGATGTCTCACCAGACTTCAGAACAACTGTTTCACGTCGACCTTGGTTGGTAGCTGTTGTGGCAGATACATCACTGCTCTGCATCTCTAACTTGCCATTGATAGAACCACTCTCCCGCCTTGACCCAGTGAATTCACCCTCTAATCTCAGACTGTCTTCATGTTTAGAAGGAGAGAACCTGTCACCCACACCTGGTGAACCTCGACGTCGACCTTCAAATTCTCCTTCCATCTTGAGATTGTCTGGATAACGTTTCTGCCCCAAGTTGTCTCCAACACCAGGACTCCCTCGTTGACGACCCTCAAAGCTTCCCTCGGACTTCAGATTATCTGGATACCGCTTTTGAGGAAGTCTCTCACCAACTCCTGGGCTTCCCTTCTGACGACCTTCAAAGTCACCCTCTGGTCGAAGGTTATCTGGGTATCTCTTCTGTGGTAGTCTTTCACCTTTCCCAGGACTATCTTTGCTACGACCATCTATATCACCCTCCAACTTCAAATTGTCGGGGTGTCGTTTCTGTGGTAAACGCTCTCCTTGGCCTGGTGATCCCTTTCTCCTGCCTTCAAAGTCACCTTCCATCTTGAGATGGTCATCATACTTGTAGGGAGGTAGTCGTTCTCCCACACCTGGCAAGTCCTTGGGTCGACCCTCAAACTTTCCAGTTACAGAGAGATTATCTTTTGGCTTCTTAACATCAGCTCGATCACCTTTGATGGGGCTAACATTTGGTGAAGAACCATAGAACTCTCCTTCCACTTTCAAATTGTCTGTATACTTCTTAATCTCTGCATGTTCACCCTTCACTTTGAAAGTTTCAGTTCTCTTTACTCCATCCTTGGTTGGAGTACTTGTTCTTTGGAATCCTTCAAAGTTGCCTTCAATTTTAAGATTGTCTTCATGCCTCTTGATTTCAGCTCGTTCTCCCTTAAAAGTAGATGATGACACTTTCCTTCCCTCAAATCTGCCCTCCATTTTCAGATGGTCTTCATGTTTTCTTATTTCTGCTCTCTGGCCTTTCATGACAGTTGTAGTCTCCCTCGATACATCCAATGTGCCTTCCATCCTCAGGTTATCTTCATGTTTCTTTATCTCTGCTCTCTCACCTTTGACTGCTGCTACTTTACGGGATGCATCAAACTCTCCTTCATGCTTTAGGTTATCCTTTGGCTTTTTCACATCAGCCCTTGTTCCCTTACCAACCAAGCTTGACTTCCTCCTTCCCTCAAATGTCCCTTCCATTTTCAAGGAATCTTCGTGCTTTTTGATGGTTGCTCGTTCACCTTTAAGAACAGTAGTTTTCTTCTGGACAGTGAGATCTCCTTCCATTTTCAGGTTGTCTTTGTGTTTCTTGATCTCTGCACGCTCACCTTTCATTACTACTGTCTTTTCCTTGCCCTCAAAATCTCCAACAGTCTTCAGGTGATCCTCATACTTCTTTATGTCTGCTCTTTCTCCCTTTGTTGCCATTTCTTTTTTAGTTATCATCATATCCCCTTCCATTCGTAGAGTATCTTCATGTTTTTTAATTTCAGCTCTTTCTCCTTTAGTGGCGTAAGTTGTTTTTGTTACCTCAAGATCACCCTCCATCCTGAGATTATCTTCATGTTTACTAATCTCTGCTCTTTCTCCTCTGAAAGATGTTTCTTCCTTAGAAAAGGTCATTTCTCCTTCCATGCGCAGATTGTCTTCATGTCGTTTCACTTCTGCTCGCTCACCCTTGGTTGCAGTAGTCTTCCTGCGTCCCTCAAAAGTCCCCTCCATTTTCAAAGTATCTTCATGCTTTTTAATTGGAGCTCGTTCACCCTTCTGTAGATGCTCTTCAGGTTTACCCTCAAAAACTCCTTCCATCTTAAGATTATCGGGATGTTTTTTAATCTCTGCTCTAACCCCTTTATGAATTTTGTATTCATCTCTCTGTAAAGTATCAAGATGATATTTCCCCTCAAGGGTAAGATTATCTTCATGCCTGACTGTTTCTGCTCGCTGTGTAAGATGAAGCTGGTAGTCATCAGAAAATTGTGTCTTTCCAACAAAGTCACCCTCCTGTTTCAAGTTATCAGAGTGCTGAACTACCTGACTGCGAATTCCTCTAACAACAGGATAGTCATAATGTGTACTAGACTGACCAACCCATTCTCCTTCCATGTGAAGATTGTCATCATGACGTGTTATCTTTGCACGGTCACCATACAACACTGTTTCATCCCGTGGTTTGCCTTCAAAGTCTCCTTCCGGTTTCAGATGATCAGGATGTTTTTTAATGGGTGCTCTCTCTCCTCGGGGAGCCTCTCCTGGTGTGGGAGCATAGAAGTCTCCATCCATACGAAGATTATCTGGATGCTTTTTAACAGGGGCCCTCTCTGCATAAGGAGCATCTTCTCTTGGTTTGCCTTCAAAATCTCCAACCATCCTCAGGTTGTCTGGATGTTTCTTGACAGGTACGCGTTCTCCATGAGGAACTTCACCTGGCGTGGGAGCATAGAAGTCTCCATCCATACGGAGATTGTCAGGGTGTTTCTTGACAGGAGCCCTCTCAGCATAGGGAGCATCTTCACGAGGTTTGCCTTCAAAGTCTCCAACCATTCTCAGGTTATCTGGGTGTTTCTTGACTGGTGCCCTTTCTCCACGAGGAGCCTCTCCAGGTGTAGGAGCATAAAAGTCTCCATCCATACGGAGATTGTCAGGGTGTTTCTTGACAGGAGCCCTCTCAGCATAGGGAGCATCTTCACGAGGTTTGCCTTCAAAGTCTCCAACCATGCGTAGGTTATCTGGGTGTTTCTTGACTGGTGCTCTTTCTCCACGAGGAGCCTCGCCAGGTTTGGGAGCATAGAAGTCTCCATCCATGCGTAGGTTGTCTGGGTGTTTAGCAACAGGTGCCCTTTCAGCATATGGAGCATCCTCACGAGGTTTGCCCTCAAAGTCTCCCACCATGCGTAAGTTGTCTGGGTGTTTCTTGACTGGTGCCCGTTCACCACGAGGAGCCTCTCCAGGTGTGGGAGCATAGAAGTCTCCATCCATACGGAGATTGTCAGGGTGTTTCTTGCCTGTTACTCTCTCAGCATAGGGTGCGTCTTCACGAGGTTTGCCCTCAAAGTCACCTACCATCCTCAGGTTGTCTGGGTGTTTCTTGACAGGAACTCGTTCTCCACGTGGTGCCTCTCCAGGTGTAGGAGCGTAGAAGTCTCCATCCATACGGAGATTGTCAGGGTGTTTCTTGACAGGAGCCCTCTCAGCATAGGGAGCATCTTCACGAGGTTTGCCTTCAAAGTCTCCAACCATTCTCAGGTTATCTGGGTGTTTCTTGACTGGTGCCCTTTCTCCACGAGGAGCCTCTCCAGGTGTAGGAGCGTAGAAGTCTCCATCCATACGGAGATTGTCAGGGTGTTTCTTGACAGGAGCCCTCTCAGCATAGGGAGCATCTTCACGAGGTTTGCCTTCAAAGTCTCCTACCATCCTCAGATTGTCTGGGTGTTTCTTGACTGGTGCACGCTCTCCTCGAGGAGCCTCTCCTGGTGTGGGAGCATAGAAATCACCAGTCATGTGGAGATTATCATCATGCTTCTTGAATGTTGCTCTCTCCCCAACTGTTATTTGCTCGTATTCTTTTCCAGTGAATTCTCCCTCCATGCGAAGATTGTCTACATGTTTCTTGACAGTTGCTCGTTCTCCAACAGTGACTTGTTCATATTCCTTTCCAATAAACTCTCCTTCCATACGCAGATTATCCTGTCGACGGACAACATCAACCCGTTCACCACGAACTACCTTGTAGTCTTCTTCCTTGCCTGTGAATTCTCCTGTCATGATAAGATTGTCCTTGTGGCGCTTGACAGGAACTCGTTCACCTCTTGGAGCTTCTTCTGGTGTAGGAGCAGTGAAGTCACCTTCCATTCTAAGATTATCTGGATGTTTCTTGACAGGTGCCCTTACAGCATAGGGTGCATCTTCACGAGGTTTGCCTTCAAAGTCTCCAACCATGCGTAGGTTGTCTGGGTGTTTCTTGACTGGTGCCCTTTCTCCACGAGGAGCCTCTCCCGGTGTGGGAGCATAAAAGTCTCCATCCATACGGAGATTGTCAGGGTGTTTCTTGACAGGAGCCCTCTCAGCATAGGGAGCATCTTCACGAGGTTTGCCTTCAAAGTCTCCAACCATGCGTAGGTTATCTGGGTGTTTCTTGACTGGTGCTCTTTCTCCACGAGGAGCCTCGCCAGGTTTGGGAGCATAGAAGTCTCCATCCATGCGTAGGTTGTCTGGGTGTTTAGCAACAGGTGCCCTTTCAGCATATGGAGCATCCTCACGAGGTTTGCCCTCAAAGTCTCCCACCATGCGTAAGTTGTCTGGGTGTTTCTTGACTGGTGCCCGTTCACCACGAGGAGCCTCTCCAGGTGTGGGAGCATAGAAGTCTCCATCCATACGGAGATTGTCAGGGTGTTTCTTGCCTGTTACTCTCTCAGCATAGGGTGCGTCTTCACGAGGTTTGCCCTCAAAGTCACCTACCATCCTCAGGTTGTCTGGGTGTTTCTTGACAGGAACTCGTTCTCCACGTGGTGCCTCTCCAGGTGTAGGAGCGTAGAAGTCTCCATCCATACGGAGATTGTCAGGGTGTTTCTTGACAGGAGCCCTCTCAGCATAGGGAGCATCTTCACGAGGTTTGCCTTCAAAGTCTCCAACCATTCTCAGGTTATCTGGGTGTTTCTTGACTGGTGCCCTTTCTCCACGAGGAGCCTCTCCAGGTGTAGGAGCGTAGAAGTCTCCATCCATACGGAGATTGTCAGGGTGTTTCTTGACAGGAGCCCTCTCAGCATAGGGAGCATCTTCACGAGGTTTGCCTTCAAAGTCTCCTACCATCCTCAGATTGTCTGGGTGTTTCTTGACTGGTGCACGCTCTCCTCGAGGAGCCTCTCCTGGTGTGGGAGCATAGAAATCACCAGTCATGTGGAGATTATCATCATGCCTCTTGATTGTTGCTCTCTCCCCAACTGTTATTTGCTCGTATTCTTTGCCAATGAATTCTCCCTCCATGCGAAGATTGTCTACATGTTTCTTGACAGTTGCTCGTTCTCCAACAGTGACTTGTTCATATTCCTTTCCAATAAACTCTCCTTCCATACGCAGATTATCCTGTCGACGGACAACATCAACCCGTTCACCACGAACTACCTTGTAGTCTTCTTCCTTGCCTGTGAATTCTCCTGTCATGATAAGATTGTCCTTGTGGCGCTTGACAGGAACTCGTTCACCTCTTGGAGCTTCTTCTGGTGTAGGAGCAGTGAAGTCACCTTCCATTCTAAGATTATCTGGATGTTTCTTGACAGGTGCCCTTACAGCATAGGGTGCATCTTCACGAGGTTTGCCTTCAAAGTCTCCAACCATGCGTAGGTTGTCTGGGTGTTTCTTGACTGGTGCCCTTTCTCCACGTGGTGCCTCTCCAGGTGTAGGAGCGTAGAAGTCTCCATCCATACGGAGATTGTCAGGGTGTTTCTTGACAGGAGCCCTCTCAGCATAGGGAGCATCTTCACGAGGTTTGCCTTCAAAGTCTCCAACCATTCTCAGGTTATCTGGGTGTTTCTTGACTGGTGCCCTTTCTCCACGAGGAGCCTCTCCAGGTGTAGGAGCGTAGAAGTCTCCATCCATACGGAGATTGTCAGGGTGTTTCTTGACAGGAGCCCTCTCAGCATAGGGAGCATCTTCACGAGGTTTGCCTTCAAAGTCTCCAACCATGCGTAGGTTATCTGGGTGTTTCTTGACTGGTGCTCTTTCTCCACGAGGAGCCTCGCCAGGTTTGGGAGCATAGAAGTCTCCATCCATGCGTAGGTTGTCTGGGTGTTTAGCAACAGGTGCCCTTTCAGCATATGGAGCATCCTCACGAGGTTTGCCCTCAAAGTCTCCCACCATGCGTAAGTTGTCTGGGTGTTTCTTGACTGGTGCCCGTTCACCACGAGGAGCCTCTCCAGGTGTGGGAGCATAGAAGTCTCCATCCATACGGAGATTGTCAGGGTGTTTCTTGCCTGTTACTCTCTCAGCATAGGGTGCGTCTTCACGAGGTTTGCCCTCAAAGTCACCTACCATCCTCAGGTTGTCTGGGTGTTTCTTGACAGGAACTCGTTCTCCACGTGGTGCCTCTCCAGGTGTAGGAGCGTAGAAGTCTCCATCCATACGGAGATTGTCAGGGTGTTTCTTGACAGGAGCCCTCTCAGCATAGGGAGCATCTTCACGAGGTTTGCCTTCAAAGTCTCCAACCATTCTCAGGTTATCTGGGTGTTTCTTGACTGGTGCCCTTTCTCCACGAGGAGCCTCTCCAGGTGTAGGAGCGTAGAAGTCTCCATCCATACGGAGATTGTCAGGGTGTTTCTTGACAGGAGCCCTCTCAGCATAGGGAGCATCTTCACGAGGTTTGCCTTCAAAGTCTCCAACCATGCGTAGGTTATCTGGGTGTTTCTTGACTGGTGCTCTTTCTCCACGAGGAGCCTCGCCAGGTTTGGGAGCATAGAAGTCTCCATCCATGCGTAGGTTGTCTGGGTGTTTAGCAACAGGTGCCCTTTCAGCATATGGAGCATCCTCACGAGGTTTGCCCTCAAAGTCTCCCACCATGCGTAAGTTGTCTGGGTGTTTCTTGACTGGTGCCCGTTCACCACGAGGAGCCTCTCCAGGTGTGGGAGCATAGAAGTCTCCATCCATACGGAGATTGTCAGGGTGTTTCTTGCCTGTTACTCTCTCAGCATAGGGTGCGTCTTCACGAGGTTTGCCCTCAAAGTCACCTACCATCCTCAGGTTGTCTGGGTGTTTCTTGACAGGAACTCGTTCTCCACGTGGTGCCTCTCCAGGTGTAGGAGCGTAGAAGTCTCCATCCATACGGAGATTGTCAGGGTGTTTCTTGACAGGAGCCCTCTCAGCATAGGGAGCATCTTCACGAGGTTTGCCTTCAAAGTCTCCAACCATTCTCAGGTTATCTGGGTGTTTCTTGACTGGTGCCCTTTCTCCACGAGGAGCCTCTCCAGGTGTAGGAGCGTAGAAGTCTCCATCCATACGGAGATTGTCAGGGTGTTTCTTGACAGGAGCCCTCTCAGCATAGGGAGCATCTTCACGAGGTTTGCCTTCAAAGTCTCCAACCATTCTCAGGTTATCTGGGTGTTTCTTGACTGGTGCCCTTTCTCCACGAGGAGCCTCTCCAGGTGTAGGAGCGTAGAAGTCTCCATCCATACGGAGATTGTCAGGGTGTTTCTTGACAGGAGCCCTCTCAGCATAGGGAGCATCTTCACGAGGTTTGCCTTCAAAGTCTCCAACCATGCGTAGGTTATCTGGGTGTTTCTTGACTGGTGCTCTTTCTCCACGAGGAGCCTCGCCAGGTTTGGGAGCATAGAAGTCTCCATCCATGCGTAGGTTGTCTGGGTGTTTAGCAACAGGTGCCCTTTCAGCATATGGAGCATCCTCACGAGGTTTGCCCTCAAAGTCTCCCACCATGCGTAAGTTGTCTGGGTGTTTCTTGACTGGTGCCCGTTCACCACGAGGAGCCTCTCCAGGTGTGGGAGCATAGAAGTCTCCATCCATACGGAGATTGTCAGGGTGTTTCTTGCCTGTTACTCTCTCAGCATAGGGTGCGTCTTCACGAGGTTTGCCCTCAAAGTCACCTACCATCCTCAGGTTGTCTGGGTGTTTCTTGACAGGAACTCGTTCTCCACGTGGTGCCTCTCCAGGTGTAGGAGCGTAGAAGTCTCCATCCATACGGAGATTGTCAGGGTGTTTCTTGACAGGAGCCCTCTCAGCATAGGGAGCATCTTCACGAGGTTTGCCTTCAAAGTCTCCAACCATTCTCAGGTTATCTGGGTGTTTCTTGACTGGTGCCCTTTCTCCACGAGGAGCCTCTCCAGGTGTAGGAGCGTAGAAGTCTCCATCCATACGGAGATTGTCAGGGTGTTTCTTGACAGGAGCCCTCTCAGCATAGGGAGCATCTTCACGAGGTTTGCCTTCAAAGTCTCCTACCATCCTCAGATTGTCTGGGTGTTTCTTGACTGGTGCACGCTCTCCTCGAGGAGCCTCTCCTGGTGTGGGAGCATAGAAATCACCAGTCATGTGGAGATTATCATCATGCTTCTTGAATGTTGCTCTCTCCCCAACTGTTATTTGCTCGTATTCTTTTCCAGTGAATTCTCCCTCCATGCGAAGATTGTCTACATGTTTCTTGACAGTTGCTCGTTCTCCAACAGTGACTTGTTCATATTCCTTTCCAATAAACTCTCCTTCCATACGCAGATTATCCTGTCGACGGACAACATCAACCCGTTCACCACGAACTACCTTGTAGTCTTCTTCCTTGCCTGTGAATTCTCCTGTCATGATAAGATTGTCCTTGTGGCGCTTGACAGGAACTCGTTCACCTCTTGGAGCTTCTTCTGGTGTAGGAGCAGTGAAGTCACCTTCCATTCTAAGATTATCTGGATGTTTCTTGACAGGTGCCCTTACAGCATAGGGTGCATCTTCACGAGGTTTGCCTTCAAAGTCTCCAACCATGCGTAGGTTGTCTGGGTGTTTCTTGACTGGTGCCCTTTCTCCACGAGGAGCCTCTCCCGGTGTGGGAGCATAAAAGTCTCCATCCATACGGAGATTGTCAGGGTGTTTCTTGACAGGAGCCCTCTCAGCATAGGGAGCATCTTCACGAGGTTTGCCTTCAAAGTCTCCAACCATGCGTAGGTTATCTGGGTGTTTCTTGACTGGTGCTCTTTCTCCACGAGGAGCCTCGCCAGGTTTGGGAGCATAGAAGTCTCCATCCATGCGTAGGTTGTCTGGGTGTTTAGCAACAGGTGCCCTTTCAGCATATGGAGCATCCTCACGAGGTTTGCCCTCAAAGTCTCCCACCATGCGTAAGTTGTCTGGGTGTTTCTTGACTGGTGCCCGTTCACCACGAGGAGCCTCTCCAGGTGTGGGAGCATAGAAGTCTCCATCCATACGGAGATTGTCAGGGTGTTTCTTGCCTGTTACTCTCTCAGCATAGGGTGCGTCTTCACGAGGTTTGCCCTCAAAGTCACCTACCATCCTCAGGTTGTCTGGGTGTTTCTTGACAGGAACTCGTTCTCCACGTGGTGCCTCTCCAGGTGTAGGAGCGTAGAAGTCTCCATCCATACGGAGATTGTCAGGGTGTTTCTTGACAGGAGCCCTCTCAGCATAGGGAGCATCTTCACGAGGTTTGCCTTCAAAGTCTCCAACCATTCTCAGGTTATCTGGGTGTTTCTTGACTGGTGCCCTTTCTCCACGAGGAGCCTCTCCAGGTGTAGGAGCGTAGAAGTCTCCATCCATACGGAGATTGTCAGGGTGTTTCTTGACAGGAGCCCTCTCAGCATAGGGAGCATCTTCACGAGGTTTGCCTTCAAAGTCTCCAACCATTCTCAGGTTATCTGGGTGTTTCTTGACTGGTGCCCTTTCTCCACGAGGAGCCTCTCCAGGTGTAGGAGCGTAGAAGTCTCCATCCATACGGAGATTGTCAGGGTGTTTCTTGACAGGAGCCCTCTCAGCATAGGGAGCATCTTCACGAGGTTTGCCTTCAAAGTCTCCTACCATCCTCAGATTGTCTGGGTGTTTCTTGACTGGTGCACGCTCTCCTCGAGGAGCCTCTCCTGGTGTGGGAGCATAGAAATCACCAGTCATGTGGAGATTATCATCATGCTTCTTGAATGTTGCTCTCTCCCCAACTGTTATTTGCTCGTATTCTTTTCCAGTGAATTCTCCCTCCATGCGAAGATTGTCTACATGTTTCTTGACAGTTGCTCGTTCTCCAACAGTGACTTGTTCATATTCCTTTCCAATAAACTCTCCTTCCATACGCAGATTATCCTGTCGACGGACAACATCAACCCGTTCACCACGAACTACCTTGTAGTCTTCTTCCTTGCCTGTGAATTCTCCTGTCATGATAAGATTGTCCTTGTGGCGCTTGACAGGAACTCGTTCACCTCTTGGAGCTTCTTCTGGTGTAGGAGCAGTGAAGTCACCTTCCATTCTAAGATTATCTGGATGTTTCTTGACAGGTGCCCTTACAGCATAGGGTGCATCTTCACGAGGTTTGCCTTCAAAGTCTCCAACCATGCGTAGGTTGTCTGGGTGTTTCTTGACTGGTGCCCTTTCTCCACGAGGAGCCTCTCCCGGTGTGGGAGCATAAAAGTCTCCATCCATACGGAGATTGTCAGGGTGTTTCTTGACAGGAGCCCTCTCAGCATAGGGAGCATCTTCACGAGGTTTGCCTTCAAAGTCTCCAACCATGCGTAGGTTATCTGGGTGTTTCTTGACTGGTGCTCTTTCTCCACGAGGAGCCTCGCCAGGTTTGGGAGCATAGAAGTCTCCATCCATGCGTAGGTTGTCTGGGTGTTTAGCAACAGGTGCCCTTTCAGCATATGGAGCATCCTCACGAGGTTTGCCCTCAAAGTCTCCCACCATGCGTAAGTTGTCTGGGTGTTTCTTGACTGGTGCCCGTTCACCACGAGGAGCCTCTCCAGGTGTGGGAGCATAGAAGTCTCCATCCATACGGAGATTGTCAGGGTGTTTCTTGCCTGTTACTCTCTCAGCATAGGGTGCGTCTTCACGAGGTTTGCCCTCAAAGTCACCTACCATCCTCAGGTTGTCTGGGTGTTTCTTGACAGGAACTCGTTCTCCACGTGGTGCCTCTCCAGGTGTAGGAGCGTAGAAGTCTCCATCCATACGGAGATTGTCAGGGTGTTTCTTGACAGGAGCCCTCTCAGCATAGGGAGCATCTTCACGAGGTTTGCCTTCAAAGTCTCCAACCATTCTCAGGTTATCTGGGTGTTTCTTGACTGGTGCCCTTTCTCCACGAGGAGCCTCTCCAGGTGTAGGAGCGTAGAAGTCTCCATCCATACGGAGATTGTCAGGGTGTTTCTTGACAGGAGCCCTCTCAGCATAGGGAGCATCTTCACGAGGTTTGCCTTCAAAGTCTCCTACCATCCTCAGATTGTCTGGGTGTTTCTTGACTGGTGCACGCTCTCCTCGAGGAGCCTCTCCTGGTGTGGGAGCATAGAAATCACCAGTCATGTGGAGATTATCATCATGCTTCTTGAATGTTGCTCTCTCCCCAACTGTTATTTGCTCGTATTCTTTTCCAGTGAATTCTCCCTCCATGCGAAGATTGTCTACATGTTTCTTGACAGTTGCTCGTTCTCCAACAGTGACTTGTTCATATTCCTTTCCAATAAACTCTCCTTCCATACGCAGATTATCCTGTCGACGGACAACATCAACCCGTTCACCACGAACTACCTTGTAGTCTTCTTCCTTGCCTGTGAATTCTCCTGTCATGATAAGATTGTCCTTGTGGCGCTTGACAGGAACTCGTTCACCTCTTGGAGCTTCTTCTGGTGTAGGAGCAGTGAAGTCACCTTCCATTCTAAGATTATCTGGATGTTTCTTGACAGGTGCCCTTACAGCATAGGGTGCATCTTCACGAGGTTTGCCTTCAAAGTCTCCAACCATGCGTAGGTTGTCTGGGTGTTTCTTGACTGGTGCCCTTTCTCCACGAGGAGCCTCTCCCGGTGTGGGAGCATAAAAGTCTCCATCCATACGGAGATTGTCAGGGTGTTTCTTGACAGGAGCCCTCTCAGCATAGGGAGCATCTTCACGAGGTTTGCCTTCAAAGTCTCCAACCATGCGTAGGTTATCTGGGTGTTTCTTGACTGGTGCTCTTTCTCCACGAGGAGCCTCGCCAGGTTTGGGAGCATAGAAGTCTCCATCCATGCGTAGGTTGTCTGGGTGTTTAGCAACAGGTGCCCTTTCAGCATATGGAGCATCCTCACGAGGTTTGCCCTCAAAGTCTCCCACCATGCGTAAGTTGTCTGGGTGTTTCTTGACTGGTGCCCGTTCACCACGAGGAGCCTCTCCAGGTGTGGGAGCATAGAAGTCTCCATCCATACGGAGATTGTCAGGGTGTTTCTTGCCTGTTACTCTCTCAGCATAGGGTGCGTCTTCACGAGGTTTGCCCTCAAAGTCACCTACCATCCTCAGGTTGTCTGGGTGTTTCTTGACAGGAACTCGTTCTCCACGTGGTGCCTCTCCAGGTGTAGGAGCGTAGAAGTCTCCATCCATACGGAGATTGTCAGGGTGTTTCTTGACAGGAGCCCTCTCAGCATAGGGAGCATCTTCACGAGGTTTGCCTTCAAAGTCTCCAACCATTCTCAGGTTATCTGGGTGTTTCTTGACTGGTGCCCTTTCTCCACGAGGAGCCTCTCCAGGTGTAGGAGCGTAGAAGTCTCCATCCATACGGAGATTGTCAGGGTGTTTCTTGACGGGAGCCCTCTCAGCATAGGGAGCATCTTCACGAGGTTTGCCTTCAAAGTCTCCAACCATCCTCAGGTTGTCAGGGTGTTTCTTGACTGGTGCACGCTCTCCTCGTGGAGCCTTGTCAGGTGTGGGAGCATAAAAGTCTCCATCCATTGTTAGATTGTCCTGGTGTTTTTTAACTTTTGCACGCTCTCCTATTGTTACTGTTTCATATTCTTTTCCAATGAATTCTCCTTCTAATCGTAAATTATCATCATGTCTAACTACTTCTACTCTTTCACCCTTAATGATTCTGTAATCTTCTTCTTTGGCCTGGAAGTCACCTGTCATATACAGATTGTCTTTGTGCCTTTTGATTGGTGCTCTTTCTCCATGTGGTGCATCATCCCTTTCCTTACCTACAAAGTCACCTGAGAGTTTTATATTATCTGGATATTTCTTCATTGGCTCTCTTATCCCTTTAGGGGCTTTCTCCGTCTCAGGAACTGTGATATCACCTTGCAGTTTTAAGTTGTCCTCATGCCTTACTACATGTGCCCGTTCACCTTTTATGACTTGATATTCTTCTTCTTTCCCAGTAAAGCTTCCCTCCATTCTTAAGGAATCCTCATGCCTTCTAATTTCAGCCCTCTCACCCTTGTAAATCACTTGTTCTTTTCTTTCCATGGTGAAATCTCCTTCCATATGTAATTGATCTTCATGACGAACTATCTTAGCTCGCTCCCCTCTAAGGGGTGCCTGTTCATTTGGTTTGCCCTCAAAATCTCCTTGCATCTTTAGATTATCAGGATGCTTCTTAATAGGTGCTCGTTCTCCCTTGGTCGGACTCGTGCTTCTTTCTCTCACCACAAGATTACCTTCCATCTTTAGATTGTCAGGGTGCTTTTTGACAGCTGCTCTATCTCCTTTTGGATGAGACTGCTTTGGTCTGCCCTCAAAGTCCCCTTCTACCTTGAGATTATCTGGATGTTTCTTGGTCTTTGCTCTCTCTCCCTTGACTGGACTTCTTCCTCGAGGAGTGGGTTCAAAATCTCCTTCCATTCTCAGATTATCTGGATGCCTCTTTACTTGTGCTCTCTCACCTTTTGGTGGTGATTCAGGTGATCGACCTAAGAAATCTCCCTCAACTTTTAGATTATCTGGATGTTTCTTAGTAGCTGCACGTTCTCCTTTGGTTGGACTCTTGCTTCGTTCCATCCCTTGGAAGTTTCCTTCCATCTTGAGGTTATCAGCATGTCGTTTTGGCATTGCTCTTTCTCCTTTAACTGGACTACGACTTCTGGATCTACCTACAAATTCTCCTTCCATGCGTAGGTTATCTGGGTATCTTTTAATTCCTTCCCGGTCAGGCATTGGTACACCCTCAGGAATTGGTGCTTCAAATTCACCAGTCATCTTCAGGTTGTCTGGATAGCGCTTGATCATAGCTCTTTCCCCTTCTGGGACATCTTCAGGTGACTTTCCTTCAAAGTCTCCTTCTAGTCTTAGATTATCTGGATGTTTTTTTGTCGGTGCTCTTTCTCCTACTGGTGCTCCATCGACAGGCTTCCCTTCAAATACACCTTCCATTCTGAGGTTGTCTTTATGGCGGGTGATTTGACTTCTCTCTGTGCTCTGATAGGCTTGATACTCCTCACTAGATTTATTCATGTACATCTCTCCCTCCAGTTTCGTCCAGGTCTTCTTCCTCTGGAGTTTGGGCCGGTCACCAATTTTCTCATAATACTCAGAGTGAGATGAGGACTTCATGGATTCCATTTCACCTTCTAATCTCATATTGTCCTCGTGGATTACTCTCTCTGAATGACTGACTGCTGAGTGTTGGTGGTAGCTCTCCTTGCTTGATGTTACACCGCTGAATTCTCCGCTCACCTTCAAGGAATCTTCGTAATGCTTCACATCTGCTCGTTCCCCTCGGACAACATTGTAGTAGTTCTTATTTGTGCTGACACCTGAGGAAAGAGAAATGATGTAATAGAGTAGAGACATTGTGTGTGTGTGTGTGTGTGTGTGTGTGTGTGCTCTCAATTGAACTCTGAAGGAGGTATATGATGTTTGGCAACAAAACTGATTACTTACAAGGACATCACATAAATTACAAGATTCGGATTTTAAAGAGTTTGATGTTTCACTGCAACATATGTAGATGCATCAACTCAACACAATACCATAACTTTCGCTAGTAGTATAAGTCCTATAGCAAGAAGAAAAAAGTACAGTTGCCTCCACTAATAATGAGCACAGCATCCATCGGGTTGGACAACATTTGGCACCACTGTATTTGTTTACTCATAGTATAAGGAATATTTTAACAGGAGTGAGTTTTGTCCAATTATTTTCTATTATTACTACAAGTAAATAAAATAACACAATGGTGCCACATTTTGCCAAACCCACTGGATGCTGTGCTCATTACTAGTGGAGACAACTGTACTTAGTATTATTTTTATATATAGTGCTCATTTGTAAAATACGGTACACATGGGGAAAAATGTAGGGGATCTGAACATCAATATGACTTCTGATACTTGTTTTATAGTTTACATATTATTGAAATCATATAATTTAATTAGGATGGGAATTATTAAGGAACAAAATTACTTGGTTTTTGTATGAATTGTCATTATACTTTCATCATAATGACCTTGTTCTGTAGTGTTGATAATCTATGAAATGTTAAACTAGGGTACTTTAAGGTTGGTACCAGTATAAATTATAGTAGTCATAAATTACTAAATAAGTCTATAAGACATACCTTCAAAATCGCCAGACGGAGCAAGGTTGTCCTGTGGCCTCCTAACTTGGGCTCGGTCTCCTTGGCCTGGGGAGGTCTTGTCTGGGGCTGTAAAGTCACCCTCTGGTCGCAGATTATCTGATGGTCTTCTCACGTCGGCTCTCTCTCCTTTTCCTGGGGAGGTTCTTTCTGGGGCAGTAAAATCACCTTCTGGTCTCAGATTGTCAGATGGTCTTCTCACGTCGGCACGCTCACCCTTCCCTGGTGATCTCTTATCAGGAGCTGTGAAATCACCTTCTGTTTTAAGATTATCAGAGGGTCTCTTGACATCTGCTCGTTCACCCTTTCCCGGTGAGGTTTTTTCTGGAGCTGTGAAGTCACCTTCTGGTCTTAGGTTGTCTGGATGTCTCCTGACGTCAGCTCTTTCACCTTTCCCTGGTGCACCTTTCTCAGGAGCAGTGAAATCACCCTCAGGTCTTAAGTTATCTGTGGGTCTTCTGACATCAGCTCTGTCACCTTTTCCTGGTGCTGTTCTATCTGGAGCTGTGAAGTCACCTTCAGGTCTTAGATTGTCAGAGGGTCTTCTGACATCAGCTCGTTCTCCTTTTCCTGGTGCTCTTCTGTCTGGAGCTGTGAAGTCACCTTCAGGTCTTAGATTGTCAGAGGGTCTTCTGACATCAGCTCGTTCTCCTTTTCCTGGTGATGTTCTGTCTGGAGCTGTGAAGTCACCCTCAGTTCTTAGATTGTCAGAGGGTCTTCTGACATCAGCTCTGTCACCTTTTCCTGGTGATGTTTTATCAGGAGCTGTGAAGTCACCCTCAGGTCGTAGGTTATCAGAGGGTCTCTTGACATCAGCTCGATCACCTTTTCCTGGTGCAGTCTTCTCCGGGTAGTATAGGTCGCCTTTGAGTTTCAGTGAATCCTGTGGTCGTTTCGTGGCTGTGGAGAGTGCTTCCCCTGACACTGTCATGTACTCTACCTTCTGTGAGCTCTTACCTGCAATGACCACAATTATTTTATTAGAAAGCATTCATGAAGATCACGAAACTGCACTGGTACATACTATTTTATATTTAATACACCTAGTGTGTAGTCATCTGCCAAAATTACCCTTTATCTTCCACAAATCTTATAATCTATTTATACTTAAATATCAAGGCAAATGTTATGGTCCTAGAGTGCTAGGGACATACTAAAATGCATAATAATATTTTAAGGGGACACAGGAAACCGAATATATACACAACTGACCAAAGTAATCTCCTTCAAGTGCTATGCTAGAGGTGTTTTGTTTGGTGTGTAGAGCCTTGGTGTCCTTGGTCTGCTGAGTTGTCCTGCTCACTGATTCTGCAAGTGGTGAGGCAGATTAGAAAACTTTCTCATTATCCTGGCAATATGGATCGATGTCCTTCTTAGTAACATGACCTTGGATGCCAGTTTTGAGTACATTCCAGTGTTTACAAGTTGCAGATAAGTTCTTTGCCAATTTGTCAAAGGTTTTTAGGTTTAACTTAGCTTGGATTGGATTACATTTATTTGTAAACCCTGAAAATTAAATAAAGAAGCCGATACATCTGTGCTAAAAAAAAAAAAAAAAAAAAAGTATATTATTGTCAGTTACCATCAGCCTTGTCAACATTAGTTGACATGTGTCATCTTTACTTTGATTTGTTTTACTTAATTAAAGAAGGCATCTCTTTTGCTTGAATTGGAGTGCTACTGATTCACCATGCTAGGAATTGTAATGCCTCATTAATAAGATAGAGGCAAATGGAATAACCTCGATGGTAAAATTGTAGCTGTTGGTGTTTACAATATTGATTCATAAGCTTCACTCACTTGGCTCACTTTCATTTACCTGATGCAGGACTTTGAATATAACTGTACTTAAGGACCCTGTGATTGTGTATGAAAGTAGGAGCCTTCTGATTCCTCCTGACCATGCCACGAAACAAGCTCTTTCTATGTAGATAATGTTTTGTGGCAAGTGTTTGAAGGATTCATTTTATCTTCAATATTCTGACTACAACACAGGGTCCCTTAATATAAAGTGGATGAGTTATACAGTATGAGTTGGTAAGGACAGCAATGTTTGTCAGTTGCTGTTACCAACCTTTCCCAACCATCAACTGTCTTTGGTGGCCCTGCCTTTACCTGTCCTCCTCTCATCGGTCTCCCTCAGAGCGCGGCGTTGAGTCTCATCACTTTCAATTGCCTGTTGCATGCTGACTGAAGACTCCCGCTGATTTATAGATGCCTGCTGGTGCTGCTCTGATACCCTCTGACTTTCTGACATTTGCTGACTCGTCATGTGCTGAGTCGTAGATGTCTGTTGGCTCTCTGAAACTCTGTGGCTTGAAGAGGACTTTTTCAAGCTTGAGGAGGACATTTGCTCACTCGATGATAGATGTTGGCTTGACATTTGTTCACTTGACATTTGTTCACTTGACATTTGCTGTCTAGAAGACATCTGCTGGCTGGATGAAGACATCTGCTGGCTGGACGAAGACATCTGCTGGCTGGACGAAGACATCTGCTGGCTGGACGAAGACATCTGCTGGCTGGACGAAGACATCTGCTGGTTTGAAGACATTTGCTGGCTTGACATTTGCTCACTAGTCATCTTCTGGCTCGACATTTGTTGAGTTGACGACAGCTGCTCCCTTGACATGTGTTTATTCGAGGACTCCAGCTGCTTGGACTCTGATGTTACATGTTGGGTGTTGGAAGACAACTGCTGAGTGTGTCCACTGACTGATTGAGTGTCTGCTGAGGTGATCTGTTGTCCGTCCCTTACATCCACCATAATCTTGCCTCCCTGTTCCATCATACGCCTGGCATCCTCAGAGGTCCTTGTGTCACCGCTGCCACTGACGGCTCCGGACACACTGAAGGTCATGTCCCCTGTTGAGTCCTTGATGACCCTGTGGGAGGAACTAGTGGAGGAGGACGATGACTGCTCCTTGAAGCTGGAGCTGGAGTACTTGATGGTGGAGGAGGAGGTGGAGGACGAGCTCAGATGCTTGGAGGATGAGTCGCTCACTACATCGTCATCCACAACGAAAGGAAACAAAACAAAAGGAAAATAATAAAAGAATTTAAAGTGAAAACAATAACATAACAAAATGTTTCAAAATATAATATAGGGAAGGAGTTAAATAAATGTGATAAAATTGTGATAAAACTTAAGAGAAAAATGTACAGTAACTGGAAAAACTAAATGTAAAGTGTGCATTAAATTGAGTATGAAAGCAAAATTTTAACCATAGTGTAATAAATAAAGAAAGAAAGAAAATCAAGCAAAATAAAATGATATAACATTAGTGTGGATTTCCAGACCTCACTGAGACCTGGAAATTTTCTTCGTACATTTGCAGACCTAAATATCGATACAAATAGAAGTGACTCACGTGAATATCTGACCCTTTGTTTTCATGTACAGTCACGAGCACTAATAAGTATAGTAGGCCTACAGGTGTGCTTCGAATACCTATAGAGAGACAGTAAATAAATGCACAATAACAATAAAAAGTCATCTCCATTGGAATTAATTCATTGGTGGACATTTCAAAGCTCTAAAAATAAATTAAAAAGTTGTATACATATTAGTACTCGTGACTGTACTCCTGATTGTGTTTATGGGGGTGTGTGGGAGTAGGGGACAGGCTTGGGGGGGGGGGGGACTGGGTGTGTGTGGGAATAGGGTGAGTAGAAAGCCTGTCCCCTATTCCCGCACCTCCCCCAACCCCCTCAAGCCTGTCCCCCTACTCCCGCACCCACCAAAACAACCAAAAACCCCTCCAAGCCTGTCCCCCTATTCCCACACCTCCTTAAATAGATGATTCCCTGATTATGTGGTGACCTATTATGACCCCTGGTGACCCATTATGACCCCTGGTGACCCATTATGACCCCTGGTGACCCATTATGACCCCTGGTGACCCATTATGACCCCTGGTGACCCATTATGACCCCTGGTGACCCATTATGACCCCTGGTGACCCATTATGACCCCTGGTGACCCATTATGACCCCTGGTGACCCATTATGACCCCTGGTGACCCATTATGACCCCTGGTGACCCATTATGACCCCTGGTGACCCATTATGACCCCTGGTGACCCATTATGACCCCTGGTGACCCATTATGACCCCTGGTGACCCATTATGACCCCTGGTGACCCCTGGTGACCCATTATGACCCCAGATGACCTCTTTTGACCTCAGGTGAATCATTATGACCCCAGGTGAATCATTATGACCCCAGGTGAATCATTATGACCCCAGGTGACCTATTATGACCCCAGGTGACCTATTATGACCCCAGGTGACCTATTATGACCCCAGGTGACCTATTATGACCCCAGGTGACCTATTATGACCCCAGGTGACCTATTATGACCCCAGGTGACTTATGACCCCAGGTGACTTATGACCCCAGGTGACTTATGACCCCAGGTGACCTATTATGACCCCAGGTGACCTATTATGACCCCAGGTGACCTATTATGACCCCAGGTGACCTATTATGACCCCAGGTGACCTATTATGACCCCAGGTGACCTATGACCCCAGGTGACCTATGACCCCAGGTGACCTATGACCCCAGGTGACCTATGACCCCAGGTGACTTATGACCCCAGGTGACTTATGACCCCAGGTGACCTATTATGACCCCAGGTGACCTATTATGACCCCAGGTGACCTATTATGACCCCAGGTGACCTATTATGACCCCAGGTGACCTATTATGACCCCAGGTGACTTATGACCCCAGGTGACTTATGACCCCAGGTGACTTATGACCCCAGGTGACTTATGACCCCAGGTGACTTATGACCCCAGGTGACTTATGACCCCAGGTGACTTATGACCCCAGGTGACCTATTATGACCCCAGGTGACCTATGACCCCAGGTGACCTATGACCCCAGGTGACTTATGACCCCAGGTGACTTATGACCCCAGGTGACCTATTATGACCCCAGGTGACCTATTATGACCCCAGGTGACCTATTATGACCCCAGGTGACCTATTATGACCCCAGGTGACCTATTATGACCCCAGGTGACTTATGACCCCAGGTGACTTATGACCCCAGGTGACTTATGACCCCAGGTGACTTATGACCCCAGGTGACCTATTATGACCCCAGGTGACCTATTATGACCCCAGGTGACTTATGACCCCAGGTGACTTATGACCCCAGGTGACTTATGACCCCAGGTGACTTATGACCCCAGGTGACTTATGACCCCAGGTGACCTATTATGACCCCAGGTGACCTATTATGACCCCAGGTGACCTATTATGACCCCAGGTGACCTATTATGACCTCAGATGACCTGTTCTGACGTACCTATGTGACCACCGCCGCTCTCAGACAGGGTGTGGAGTGCTTGTGCTCCTTGGTTCACCCCAGATGCTGCCTGGACCAGAAAGCAACACAAGAAAGTTGAGGAGAGACATATAAACAATTAAGTTGTCAGTTGATGTATAGACAATCTCAACTGGAGCTAATGATTCCTCCAAACTACATACACTAGTCCAAGCAACAGGACACCATTATTTTTGTTGTTATTGTTAATCTAGTTTTGTTTCCTGGTTATACTTTGGAGGGATCTAAGAGCTCCATAATTAATCAAAAGTATATATGCTATCCCATTAAAATTTGTTGACAGATAATTCATGTGTGTCAAGAGTAGTTTCAAATTTGTTTACAGAAATATAAGTAGTTCCAAAATTTTGCCACGGAAGTAAAAACACACACACACACCTGGGCTGCCTGCGAGATAATGGTTGTGCCGTCAGTAGTAGTACGCCCTTGGTGGTCCTTAGAGAAGAGGTCCTCCTTCAGAGTCAGTGTGTTGGCAAACCTCTCAAGCTCCTCCTTAGTCGAGGCCTGTTGTTGGACGGACGAGGTGTAGGCTGCCGTGGTGGTGGAGGAGGAGGAGGAGGCTGCCTTCTGCTGCACACTGGTTGAGGAGTCTCGTTGGACGTTGGTAGAAGAGGAGATGTCACGAGCCTCAGAGAATTCTAAAGGGACAGCTCCACTCACACTCCTGGTCAAACAAAGACAGTTGTGTTAGTGTTGGTGTTAGTGATGGTGATGGTGGGGGTAGTGGTGGAGGGAGATGGTTGTGATGGTGGTGGTGGTGGTGGGAGATAATTGTGGTGTTGGTGTTGTTGTCGGTGGTGGTAGTGGTTGAGGGAGATATTTGTGGTGGTGGTGGTGGTGGTGGTAGAGGGAGATAATTGTGGTGTTGTTGTTGTTGTCGGTGGTGGTAGTGGTTGAGGGAGATATTTGTGGTGGTGGTGTTGTTGTTGTTGTTGGTGGTGGTGGTGGTGGAGGGAGATGTTTGTGGTGGTGGTGGTGGTGTTAGACGAAGTTCGTGATTATGTTTGTGGTAGTGTTGGTAGTGAGAGAGAGAAAAAAAAAGTTGAGAAATGAGGTCAGGGAGAGAGACACACACACAGAGAGATAATCAACACACATAATTAATTAAGATAACTAATAATAACAACAACACAATTATTATTAGCCTAAGGGGTTATTACTCTCTTCTCAGTGTATATATTATTAATTGGAGTGCTACAGCTTCCTTCAAACCAGGCCACGAAACACACAACAGTACCCATCTACATGTACAGTTGCCAAAAAAGGTATTGCGACAAATCTTGATAGAACTTTAACCCTAGTAATATCCACAACTATTTGTAGGGACTAAAAGCATGTATAACAGAAGGAAATATACATATCCTTCTGTAATATATACTTATAAACATGTATAACAGAAGGAAATATACATATCCTTCTGTAATACATACTTATAAACATGTATAACAGAAGGAAATATACATATCCTTCTGTAATACATACTTATATATATCCCTACAATCAACTATGGACATTAATATATTCAATGTTGTATCAATAGTTGTCGCAGAATCTTTTTTGGCAACTGTACTCGTATACCTAACTAGAGAGAGCCCCTGTTGCCTGGGTAAGGATTGGAGGAAGCTGTTTCACTCTTATATTTATTTAAGGGGAGGGTATAGTTTTGACATTTTTGGAGATTATGATTCCTCCAAACTATTCCAGGCAACAGGATACCATTATTTTTCTTCATCTGGGTCTGTTTCCTGGCATACTTTGGAGGAATCAAGGCACTCCAATCTATCAAAAGTATACAACAACAAAGATAACTTAATTATTTGTTGACTCTTTCGACACTGTGACAACAATTTAATTTTATATATATACATTGATTTATTTATTTATTTTTTATTCATCTGTTTAACTAACTAGCTGTCTGTGTGTGTGTGTAAGAGAGAGAGAGAGAGAGAGAGAGAGAGAGAGAGAGAGAGAGAGAGAGAGAGAGAGAATGTGTGTGTATGTATTAGAGAGAAAGATTGAGTGTGTATATAAGAGAGAGAGAATGTGTGTGTGTATTAGAGAGAGAGAGAGAAAAAATGTGTGTGTGTATTAGAGAGAAAGATTGAGTGTGTGTGTGTGTATAAGTGAGTCAGTGTGTGTGTGTGTGTGTTCCTTAGCTACCGTACTTGAAGGATGACAAAACTATGTGTGTGTGTGTGTGCGTTTTACAGTCGAGCCTTAGCGACAACACACACACACACACACACACACACACACACACACACACACACACACACAGTATAATAATCAATGCAAGCACTTGACAACACACAAACACAGCATGGAAAATGTCCCCAAGTGCTTGTGTGTGTGTGTGTGTGTGTGTGTGTGGTGGTACTTTAAAAATTATTTATGTATGTTACACCTTTCTACACCTGTCCTTCTCTCTCTCTCTCTCTTTCTTTTTTTCTCTCTATTTCTTTCTCTCTCTGATTGACTGAATTTGAAGTTTCGTGGTTTAAAATAAAACACACACACATTAACATACGTACATATTAACACACATACACACACACACACACACACACACACACACACACACACACACACACACACACACACACATACATACACACACATACACACACACACATACACACACACACACAGACATTAGTATACATCACACATACAAACATACATACATTGATATATTTTCACACACACACACACACACACATTAATATATATATATATACACACACACATACATATTAACACACATACACACACACACGAAATTGGGTAACCATTGTTGTATATGGACCAACATTGATTCTTTCCATGACATTCAACTTGTTTGGTGTGTGTGTGTGTGTGTGTGTGTGTGTGTGTGTGTGTGTGCATGTGTCGTATATACCTGTATGAGTGTGTGTGTGTGTGTGCATGTGTAGTATATACCTGTATGTGTGTACGAGTGTGTGTGTTTGTGTATGCATGTGTAGTATATACCTGTATGTGTGTATGAGTGTGTGTTTATGTGTGTGTGTATTGTATGATTATTTGTATGTATGTATGTTAAATATGTATGTATATGTGTGTGTGTACTTGTATAATAATTTATGTGCAGTATATACCTGTATGTATGTATGTATTTATGTGTGTTTGTGTTAATATGTATGTATTTATGTGTGTTAATATGTATGTATTGATATGTGTGTGTGTGTGTGTGTGATTATATTACCACACCTTATGTATGTATTTATGTATGTGTTTGTGTGTTAATATGTATGTATGTATGTATTGATATGTGTGTGTGTATGTATGTATGTATGTATTGATATGTATGTATGTATGTATGTATTGATATGTGATATATGTATGTATGTATTGATATGTATGTATGTATGTATTGATATGTATGTATGTATGTAAATGTATAATATAATGTATAAATGTATAAAGGTGATGAATACAGAAAGGAGTGAATGACCTGAGCTATAAGTGAAGGAGTGAAGGGGGGGGGGGGTACTCCCTCTTAGTACAAAGGTGGGGGGAGGGGGGGGGAGGCTAGACATTATTCTCTCTATATCGAGTGGAGAGGAAAGGAAGGAGAGAAGTGGGAAGGAAGGAAAGGAGAGAAGTGGGAAGGAAGGAAAGAGGAGAGAGGGATGTAGGTAAGGGAAGGAGGGAATGAAGGAAGGAAAGAAAGAGAGGAAGAATGTAAGAAAGGAAAGAATCACACACACACACACACACAGTATATATATAAAACTATACTATAGATACACTTACCAAACACACACACACACACACACACACACACACGTAATATATATATAAAAGTATACTACACACACACACACACATAATATATATATAAAAGTATACTACACACACACACACACACACACACACACACACACACACACACACACACACACACACACACACACACACACACATCGATTTCCCCCCCCCCCCACCACCACCCAATCATAGGTTCCACTTTATGACATGTACAGTGTGTGTGTGTGTGTGTGTGTGTGTGTGTGTAGGTATTTGGGAGTGTGTATTTAAATGTTAATGCCTATATGTATGTATGTATGTGTGAATGTATAGAATGTATTGTGTGTGTCTAGGTATTTTGTGAGTTTGTGCTTGGATGTGTATGCATATATGTATGAATATGTAAATGTATTAAAAATGTGTGTGTGTGTATAAAATGCATGTGTGTGTAATTATTTGTGAGTATGTACTTTGATGTTAATGCATGTATGTATGTATGAATGTATAAAATGTATGTGTGTATGTATGTATTTGTGTGTGGTGTCATAGTATTATTGTAATATATATATATATATATATATATATATATATATATATATATATATATATATAATATATATATATATATATTATATATATATATATATATTTTTATTCAACATAAAGTTAATGTAATCTATGTTGCTTGAAATAGTTTGAAGGAATTAGGTAATCCAATTTTGTCAACACTATTATTATTATTCTCTCTCACCACGTAAGGAAGGAAATTACGAAAGAAGGAAGGAAGGAAGGGAGGAAAGGTGGAAGGGGAGGAAGGAATGATGGAAGTGTTATGTTATATGCCGTTATGTTATTCAGTAAAAGAATGTCGCTTCATTGACGTGGTATTGAAGGTGAAGGTGTGTGTGTGTGTGTGTGTGTGTGTGTGTGTGTGTGTGTGTGTGTCATGCTACTGTATGTGTGTGTGTGTGTTTTCGGTGGTAGGAATGTGGTATGCGTCTCTCTCTCACTCACTCACTCACTCTCTCTCTCTCTCTCTCTCTCTCTCTCTCTCTCTCTCTCTCTCTCTCTGTGTCTGTGTGTGTGTGTGTGTGTGTGTGAGGTTAAGTGGGAATGTGGTATTGAAGTATATGCTACTCTGTGTGTGTATATGTGTGTGTGTCATGCGACTGTGTGTGTGTGTGTCGGGGAAGAAAGGGGGGGGGTTCAGGGAGGGGGTATTGGGGGGGGGTAGCAAAACGTGTTCTAGCATATTATCAGCCCACTCTCACTCCCCTCTTCCTTCCCTCTTTCTCTCCCTTTTCACTCCCCTCTTCCTTCCCTCTTTCTCTCCCTTTTCACTCCCCTCTCCCTTCCCATCTTCCCTTTCTATCACTCCATTCCCCTCTCACTCTCCCCTCTTCCCTTTCTATCACTCCATTCCACTCTCCCTTCCCCTCTAACTCTCACTCTCCCCTCTCCATTTCTATTCTTTCCATTCTCTGTATTCGTCCTATCTTTATTATTATTATTATTATTATTATTATTTACACACACACACACACACACACACACACACACACACACACACACACACACACACACACACACACACACACACACACCTGTACATTCACATTCACCCAACCCCCTTTTAACCCTTACTTTATCAATCAATCCCCCATCAATCTCTCCCTCACCCACCCATCCCCAATTTTCCTTCACCCCAATCCACCCCACCTCATCAATCTGTTCCACCCACACCCAATCCACCCCACCTACCCCCTATCAATCTGTCCCCCCCTCACCCCCCCCCAACCCACCCCACATTCACCCCACCTTCTCCCCAATCCACCCCACCTACCCCCTATCAATCTGTCCCACTACACCCCACCCATCCCCAACTTCCCTTCCCACCCCACCCACACTCAATCCACCCCACCTACCCCCTATCAATCTGTCCCACTACACCCCTCCCTCCCCCCCCCACCCCACGTTCTCCCCTAGTCATGCCATTACACGCTTCTTGTTCATTATAATTATGCATTAAATTAGATAATGTTTCGGTGCCTCTTTATATTACAGATATGAGGTTGATTTTCCACAGTGGTATTGGTTTGTTAGCTTCCCAACCAACCATCCAAACACACTTGTAAGGCTTCATTATATATAGGGTTGATTCCACAGTGGTATTGGTTTGTTAGCTTCCCAACCAACCACACTTGTAAGGCTTCATTATATTTAGGGTTGATTCCACAGTGGTATTGGTTTGTTAGCTTCCCAACCAACCAACCAACCTCACTTGTAAGGCTTCATTATATTTAGGGTTGATTCCACAGTGGTATTGGTTTGTGTATTATGGATGCAAAAGACAGATGGATGAATGAATGGATGGGTGAATAGTTATATAGATAGGGTATATGGATGTAGGTATGGGCAGATGAGAAATTACATAACGAGAGAGAGAGAGAGAAAGAGAGAGAGAGAGAGTGACATGAATTAGTTAGTT
>JAWZYT010003599.1:50000-82081 GCA_034508575.1 Petrolisthes manimaculis | reverse complement strand
TTTAAATTGTGAGAGAGAGAGCTGGTCAAAACTGGATTGTACTGGTGTGTATGTGTATGTGTGTATTCTCTCTCTCTCTCTCTCTCTCTCTCTCTCTCTCTAACACACACACACACACACACATATATATATATATATATATATATATATATATATATATATATATATATATATATATATATATATATATATATATATATATATATATATATATATATATTTTTTTTTTTTTGTTTTTTTTTTTTTCCAAATACACACAAGCATCCCTCTCTCTCTCTCTCTCTCTCTCTCTCTCTCTCTCTCTCTCTCTCTCTCTCTCTCTACTACTACTACTACTACTACTACTACTACTACTACTACTACTACTACTACTACTACTATTACTACCACTACTACTACTACTACTACCACTACTACTACTACTATTACTACCACTACTACTACTACTACTACTACTACCACTACTACTACTACTTTTACTACCACTACTACCACTACTACTACTACTACTACTACCACTACTACCACTACTACTACTACTACTACTACCACTACTACTACTACTATTACTACCACTACTACTACTACTACCACTCCTCTCCCTTCCCCCTCCCCCTCCCCTTTCCTTCCCTCCCCCCCCCTCCCCTCCCCCTCCCCCTCCTTGTAGTCGTGTATCAGTGTTGTATTCATGGTACCAGTCACGTAGGCGCCAGTATAGGGCTGATGCTTGCACTTCTTGGAGCCGGCCAAAACTACAAGGTGTTAGATCGCATCCGGTGTATATTGATGACAGGGTGAGTGTGGAGGTAAGGAAGATACCGTGAGGGTTGAAAGCAGTTCAAACCAGTTCACCGGACATGACATCTTAAGAAATGTGCTGATCTGACAGCATGATGACCGCGTGATGGAGGCATGATGGAGACTTGCCAGTGCTGAGCTCTGAATGCTAGATTCACTCTATATATTATCTGTATGTTAATCTCTATGCTATAATCAATTGTTTATTGTCATCTCGTATGTAGAGAAAGGGACAATATATATATACTTATATTATTCTTATATAATCGTGTAGTTAAAGTGTATGTATATCATGTATAAACGTAGCGTCACTGTCACGAACTGTAACCTATGTAGTGGGTGTGGCACTGTGGCACTAGGTAGGGACGTGAGGAAGGGTCGAGAGAAGTGAGGTGCACTTGGAGCCCAGACATGGGTTAGAAAGGAGGGAGGATGAAGTCCTGCCCTAAGAGAGAGATTCCCTTTCCTTGTAACATAAGTTTAGAGAGACACGAGTTGTGTCCAGTATAACCTGTAACCTGTAACTGATTTAATTATAAGCTACATCAGTAAAGAGAGACAAGTCCATGAGTTTACTCTAAACCTTTGAGTACTATAATATATTCCCCACCAGTAAGACTAATAAGGGTACTTCATCAACGGTATGAGTAAGTGAGTTGATTGAAGCAGAGACGACAAACAGAGGATAGTAAGTCTGTACAGTTGGCTGGTAAGAGATAGCCACACTGAAGTATAATGGAGAGTTCCGGTTGGTATTTCCACAGATAGAGAGAAGCAGAGATGTGGACCCCCACGGCTACATAATGGTGACAACGGATACATAATGGTGACAGCGGTAACTGATACATGGCCCAAAAAGTCGATTTGTACTGTGCTAGAAAAATTTCAATTTTCAGGCAAAAAAAATGCTAAAACACGTTTTTTTGGCCCAAAAAGTCGATTTGTGTATGCATCTTCGATACCCGTTTATATCCCAATTTTAGCCATAAAACACCGAAAAATCGAGTTTTTCGGGTCTCAGAAGCGATTTGTACTGTGCTAGAAAAATTTCAATTTTCAGGCAAAAAAAATGCTAAAACACGTTTTTATGGCCCAAAAAGTCGATTTGTACTGTGCTAGAAAAATTTCAATTTTCAGGCAAAAAAAATGCTAAAACACGTTTTTTGGCCCAAAAAGTCGATTTGTGCATGCATCTTCGATACCCGTTTATATCCGAAATTTAGCTTAAAAACACCGAAAAATCGAGTTTTTTGGGTCTCAGAAGCGATTTGTACTGTGCTAGAAAAATTTCAATTTTCAGGCAAAAAAAATGCTAAAACACGTTTTTTTGGCCCAAAAAGTCGATTTGTACTGTGCTAGAAAAATTTCAATTTTCAGGCAAAAAAAATGCTAAAACACATTTTTTTGGCCCAAAAAGTCGATTTGTACTGTGCTAGAAAAATTTCAATTTTCAGGCAAAAAAAATGCTAAAACACATTTTTTTGGCCCAAAAAGTCGATTTGTACTGTGGTAGAAAAATTTCAATTTTCAGGCAAAAAAAATGCTAAAACACGTTTTTTTGGCCCAAAAAGTCGATTTGTACTGTGCTAGAAAAATTTCAATTTTCAGGCAAAAAAAATGCTAAAACACGTTTTTTTGGCCCAAAAAGTCGATTTGTACTGTGGTAGAAAAATTTCAATTTTCAGGCAAAAAAAATGCTAAAACACGTTTTTTTGGCCCAAAATGTCGATTTGTGCATGCATCTTCGATACCCGTTTATATCCCAAATTTAGCCTTAAAACACCGAAAAATCGAGTTTTTTGGGTCTCAGAAGCGATTTGTACTGTGCTAGAAAAATTTCAATTTTCAGGCAAAAAAAATGCTAAAACACGTTTTTTTGGCCCAAAAAGTCGATTTGTACTGTGCTAGAAAAATTTCAATTTTCAGGCAAAAAAAATGCTAAAACACGTTTTTTTGGCCCAAAAAGTCGATTTGTGCATGCATCTTCGATACCCGTTTATATCCTAAATTTAGCCTAAAAACACCGAAAAAATTGAGTTTTTTGGGTCTCAGAAGCGATTTGTACTGTGCTAGAAAAATTTCAATTTTCAGGCAAAAAAAATGTTAAAACACGTTTTTTTGGCCCAAAAAGTCGATTTGCACTGTGCTAGAAAAATTTCAATTTTCAGGCAAAAAAAATGCTAAAACACATTTTTTTGGCCCAAAAAGTCGATTTGTACTGTGCTAGAAAAATTTCAATTTTCAGGCAAAAAAAATGCTAAAACACGTTTTTTTGGCCCAAAAAGTCGATTTGTACTGTGCTAGAAAAATTTCAATTTTCAGGCAAAAAAAATGCTAAAACACGTTTTTTTGGCCCAAAAAGTCGATTTGTGCATGCATCTTCGATACCCGTTTATATCCCAAATTTAGCCTAAAAACACCGAAAAATCGAGTTTTTTGGGTCTCAGAAGCGATTTGTACTGTGCTAGAAAAATTTCAATTTTCAGGCAAAAAAAATGCTAAAACACGTTTTTTTGGCCCAAAAAGTCGATTTGTACTGTGCTAGAAAAATTTCAATTTTCAGGCAAAAAAAAATGCTAAAACACGTTTTTTTGGCCCAAAAAGTTGATTTGTACTGTGCTAGAAAAATTTCAATTTTCAGGCAAAAAAAATGCTAAAACACGTTTTTTTGGCCCAAAAAGTCGATTTGTGCATGCATCTTCGATACCCGTTTATATCCCAAATTTAGCCTAAAAACACCGAAAAATCGAGTTTTTTGGGTCTCAGAAGCGATTTGTACTGTGCTAGAAAAAATTCAATTTTCAGGCAAAAAAAATGCTAAAACACGTTTTTTTGGCCCAAAAAGTCGATTTGTACTGTGCTAGAAAAATTTCAATTTTCAGGCAAAAAAAAAGCTAAAACACGTTTTTTTGGCCCAAAAAGTCGATTTGTACTGTGCTAGAAAAATTTCAATTTTCAGGCAAAAAAAATGCTAAAACACGTTTTTTTGGCCCAAAAAGTCGATTTGTGCATGCATCTTCGATACCCGTTTATATCCCAAATTTAGCCTAAAAACACCGAAAAATCGAGTTTTTTGGGTCTCAGAAGCGATTTGTACTGTGCTAGAAAAATTTCAATTTTCAGGCAAAAAAAATGCTAAAACACGTTTTTTTGGCCCAAAAAGTCGATTTGTACTGTGCTAGAAAAATTTCAATTTTCAGGCAAAAAAAATGCTAAAACACGTTTTTTTGGCCAAAAAAGTCGATTTGTACTGTGGTAGAAAAATTTCAATTTTCAGCAAAAAAAATGCTAAAACACGTTTTTTTGGCCCAAAAAGTCGATTTGTACTGTGCTAGAAAAATTTCAATTTTCAGGCAAAAAAAATGCTAAAACACGTTTTTTTGGCCCAAAAAGTCGATTTGTGCATGCATCTTCGATACAAGTTTATATCCCAAATTTAGCCTAAAAACACCGAAAAATCTAGTTTTTTGGGTCTCAGAAGCGATTTGTACTGTGCTAGAAAAATTTCTATTTTCAGGCAAAAAAAATGCTAAAACACGTTTTTATGGCCCAAAAAGTCGATTTGTACTGTGCTAGAAAAATTTCAATTTTCAGGCAAAAAAAATGCTAAAACACGTTTTTTTGGCCCAAAAAGTCGATTTGTGCATGCATCTTCGATACCCGTTTATATCCCAAATATAGCCTAAAAACACCAAAAAATCGAGTTTTTTGGGTCTCATATGCGATTTGTACTGTGCTAGAAAAATTTCAATTTTCAGGCAAAAAAAATGCTAAAACACGTTTTTTTGGCCCAAAAAGTCGATTTGTCCTGTGCTAGAAAAATTTCAATTTTCAGGCAAAAAAAATGCTAAAACACGTTTTTTTGGCCCAAAAAGTCGATTTGTACTGTGCTAGAAAAATTTCAATTTTCAGGCAAAAAAAATGCAAAAACACATTTTTTTGGCCCAAAAAGTCGATTTGTACTGTGGTAGAAAAATTTCAATTTTCAGGCAAAAAAAATGCTAAAACACGTTTTTTTGGCCCAAAAAGTCGATTTGTACTGTGCTAGAAAAATTTCAATTTTCAGGCAAAAAAAATGCTAAAACACGTTTTTTTGGCCCAAAAAGTCGATTTGTGCATGCATCTTCGATACCCGTTTATATCCCAAATGTAGCCTAAAAACACCGAAAAATCGAGTTTTTTGGGTCTCAGAAGCGATTTGTACTGTGCTAGAAAAATGTCAATTTTCAGGCAAAAAAATGCTAAAACACGTTTTTTTGGCCCAAAAAGTCGATTTGTACTGTGCTAGAAAAATTTCAATTTTCAGGCAAAAAAAATGCTAAAACACGTTTTTTTGGCCCAAAAAGTCGATTTGTGCATGCATCTTCGATACCCGTTTATATCCCAAATTTAGCCTAAAAACACCGAAAAATCGAGTTTTTTGGGTCTCAGAAGCGATTTGTACTGTGCTAGAAAAATTTCAATTTTTAGTCAAAAAAAATGCTAAAACACGTTTTTTTGGCCCAAAAAGTCGATTTGTACTGTGCTAGAAAAATTTCAATTTTCAGGCAAAAAAAATGCTAAAACACGTTTTTTTGGCCCAAAAAGTCGATTTGTACTGTGCTAGAAAAATTTCAATTTTCAGGCAAAAAAATGCTAAAACACGTTTTTTTGGCCCAAAATGTCGATTTGTGCATGTATCTTCGATACCCGTTTATATCCCAAATTTAGCCTTAAAACACCGAAAAATCGAGTTTTTTGGGTCTCAGAAGCGATTTGTACTGTGCTAGAAAAATTTCTATTTTCAGGCAAAAAAAATGCTAAAACACGTTTTTTTGGCCCAAAAAGTCGATTTGTACTGTGCTAGAAAAATTTCAATTTTCAGGCAAAAAAAATGCTAAAACACGTTTTTTTGGCCCAAAAAGTCGAATTTGTGCATGCATTTTCGATACCCGTTTATATCCTAAATTTAGCCTAAAAACACCGAAAAATCGAGTTTTTTGGTTCTCAGAAGCGATTTGTACTGTGCTAGAAAAATTTCAATTTTCAGGCAAAAAAAATGCTAAAACACGTTTTTTTGGCCCAAAAAGTCGATTTGTACTGTGCTAGAAAAATTTCAATTTTCAGGCAAAAAAAATGCTAAAACACATTTTTTTGGCCCAAAAAGTCGATTTGTACTGTGCTAGAAAAATTTCAATTTTCAGGCAAAAAAAATGCTAAAACACGTTTTTTTGGCCCAAAAAGTCGATTTGTACTGTGCTAGAAAAATTTCAATTTTCAGGCAAAAAAAATGCTAAAACACGTTTTTTTGGCCCAAAAAGTCGATTTGTGCATGCATCTTCGATACCCGTTTATATCCCAAATTTAGCCTAAAAACACCGAAAAATCGAGTTTTTTGGGTCTCAGAAGCGATTTGTACTGTGCTAGAAAAATTTCAATTTTCAGGCAAAAAAAATGCTAAAACACGTTTTTTTGGCCCAAAAAGTCGATTTGTACTGTGCTAGAAAAATTTCAATTTTCAGGCAAAAAAAATGCTAAAACACGTTTTTTTGGCCCAAAAAGTCGATTTGTACTGTGCTAGAAAAATTTCAATTTTCAGGCAAAAAAAATGCTAAAACACGTTTTTTTGGCCCAAAAAGTCGATTTGTGCATGCATCTTCGATACCCGTTTATATCCTAAATTTAGCCTAAAAACACCGAAAAATCGAGTTTTTTGGGTCTCAGAAGCGATTTGTACTGTGCTAGAAAAATTTCAATTTTCAGGCAAAAAAAATGCTAAAACACGTTTTTTTGGCCCAAAAAGTCGATTTGTACTGTGCTAGAAAAATTTCAATTTTCAGGCAAAAAAAATGCTAAAGCACATTTTTTTGGCCCAAAAAGTCGATTTGTACTGTGCTAGAAAAATTTCAATTTTCAGGCAAAAAAAATGCTAAAACACGTTTTTTTGGCCCAAAAAGTCGATTTGTACTGTGCTAGAAAAATTTCAATTTTCAGGCAAAAAAAATGCTAAAACACGTTTTTTTGGCCCAAAAAGTCGATTTGTGCATGCATCTTCGATACCCGTTTATATCCCAAATTTAGCCTAAAAACACCGAAAAATCGAGTTTTTTGGGTCTCAGAAGCGATTTGTACTGTGCTAGAAAAATTTCAATTTTCAGGCAAAAAAAATGCTAAAACACGTTTTTTTGGCCCAAAAAGTCGATTTGTACTGTGCTAGAAAAATTTCAATTTTCAGGCAAAAAAAAATGCTAAAACACGTTTTTTTGGCCCAAAAAGTCGATTTGTACTGTGCTAGAAAAATTTCAATTTTCAGGCAAAAAAAATGCTAAAACACGTTTTTTTGGCCCAAAAAGTCGATTTGTGCATGCATCTTCGATACCCGTTTATATCCCAAATTTAGCCTAAAAACACCGAAAAATCGAGTTTTTTGGGTCTCAGAAGCGATTTGTACTGTGCTAGAAAAATTTCAATTTTTAGTCAAAAAAAATGCTAAAACACGTTTTTTTGGCCCAAAAAGTCGATTTGTACTGTGCTAGAAAAATTTCAATTTTCAGGCAAAAAAAATGCTAAAACACGTTTTTTTGGCCCAAAAAGTCGATTTGTACTGTGCTAGAAAAATTTCAATTTTCAGGCAAAAAAATGCTAAAACACGTTTTTTTGGCCCAAAATGTCGATTTGTGCATGTATCTTCGATACCCGTTTATATCCCAAATTTAGCCTTAAAACACCGAAAAATCGAGTTTTTTGGGTCTCAGAAGCGATTTGTACTGTGCTAGAAAAATTTCTATTTTCAGGCAAAAAAAATGCTAAAACACGTTTTTTTGGCCCAAAAAGTCGATTTGTACTGTGCTAGAAAAATTTCAATTTTCAGGCAAAAAAAATGCTAAAACACGTTTTTTTGGCCCAAAAAGTCGAATTTGTGCATGCATTTTCGATACCCGTTTATATCCTAAATTTAGCCTAAAAACACCGAAAAATCGAGTTTTTTGGTTCTCAGAAGCGATTTGTACTGTGCTAGAAAAATTTCAATTTTCAGGCAAAAAAAATGCTAAAACACGTTTTTTTGGCCCAAAAAGTCGATTTGTACTGTGCTAGAAAAATTTCAATTTTCAGGCAAAAAAAATGCTAAAACACATTTTTTTGGCCCAAAAAGTCGATTTGTACTGTGCTAGAAAAATTTCAATTTTCAGGCAAAAAAAATGCTAAAACACGTTTTTTTGGCCCAAAAAGTCGATTTGTACTGTGCTAGAAAAATTTCAATTTTCAGGCAAAAAAAATGCTAAAACACGTTTTTTTGGCCCAAAAAGTCGATTTGTGCATGCATCTTCGATACCCGTTTATATCCCAAATTTAGCCTAAAAACACCGAAAAATCGAGTTTTTTGGGTCTCAGAAGCGATTTGTACTGTGCTAGAAAAATTTCAATTTTCAGGCAAAAAAAATGCTAAAACACGTTTTTTTGGCCCAAAAAGTCGATTTGTACTGTGCTAGAAAAATTTCAATTTTCAGGCAAAAAAAATGCTAAAACACGTTTTTTTGGCCCAAAAAGTCGATTTGTACTGTGCTAGAAAAATTTCAATTTTCAGGCAAAAAAAATGCTAAAACACGTTTTTTTGGCCCAAAAAGTCGATTTGTGCATGCATCTTCGATACCCGTTTATATCCTAAATTTAGCCTAAAAACACCGAAAAATCGAGTTTTTTGGGTCTCAGAAGCGATTTGTACTGTGCTAGAAAAATTTCAATTTTCAGGCAAAAAAAATGCTAAAACACGTTTTTTTGGCCCAAAAAGTCGATTTGTACTGTGCTAGAAAAATTTCAATTTTCAGGCAAAAAAAATGCTAAAGCACATTTTTTTGGCCCAAAAAGTCAATTTGTACTGTGCTAGAAAAATTTCAATTTTCAGGCAAAAAAAATGCTAAAACACGTTTTTTTGGCCCAAAAAGTCGATTTGTACTGTGCTAGAAAAATTTCAATTTTCAGGCAAAAAAAATGCTAAAACACGTTTTTTTGGCCCAAAAAGTCGATTTGTGCATGCATCTTCGATACCCGTTTATATCCCAAATTTAGCCTAAAAACACCAAAAAATCGAGTTTTTTGGGTCTCAGAAGCGATTTGTACTGTGCTAGAAAAATTTCAATTTTCAGGCAAAAAAAATGCTAAAACACGTTTTTTTGGCCCAAAAAGTCGATTTGTACTGTGCTAGAAAAATTTCAATTTTCAGGCAAAAAAAAATGCTAAAACACGTTTTTTTGGCCCAAAAAGTCGATTTGTACTGTGCTAGAAAAATTTCAATTTTCAGGCAAAAAAAATGCTAAAACACGTTTTTTTGGCCCTAAAAGTCGATTTGTGCATGCATCTTCGATACCCGTTTATATCCCAAATTTAGCCTAAAAACACCGAAAAATCGAGTTTTTTGGGTCTCAGAAGCGATTTGTACTGTGCAAGAAAAATTTCAATTTTCAGGCAAAAAAAATGCTAAAACACGTTTTTTTGGCCCAAAAAGTCGATTTGTACTGTGCTAGAAAAATTTCAATTTTCAGGCAAAAAAAATGCTAAAACACGTTTTTTTGGCCCAAAAAGTCGATTTGTACTGTGCTAGAAAAATTTCAATTTTCAGGCAAAAAAAATGCTAAAACACGTTTTTTTGGCCCAAAAAGTCGATTTGTGTATGCATCTTCGATACCCGTTTATATCCCAAATTTAGCCATAAAACACCGAAAAATCGAGTTTTTCGGGTCTCAGAAGCGATTTGTACTGTGCTAGAAAAATTTCAATTTTCAGGCAAAAAAAATGCTAAAACACGTTTTTATGGCCCAAAAAGTCGATTTGTACTGTGCTAGAAAAATTTCAATTTTCAGGCAAAAAAAATGCTAAAACACGTTTTTTTGGCCCAAATAGTCGATTTGTGCATGCATCTTCGATACCCGTTTATATCCCAAATTTAGCCTAAAAACACCAAAAAATCGAGTTTTTTGGGTCTCAGAAGCGATTTGTACTGTGCTAGAAAAATTTCAATTTTCAGGCAAAAAAAATGCTAAAACACGTTTTTTTGGCCCAAAAAGTCGATTTGTACTGTGCTAGAAAAATTTCAATTTTCAGGCAAAAAAAATGCTAAAACACATTTTTTTTGGCCCAAAAAGTCGATTTGTACTGTGCTAGAAAAATTTCAATTTTCAGGCAAAAAAAATGCTAAAACACGTTTTTTTGGCCCAAAAAGTCGATTTGTACTGTGCTAGAAAAATTTCAATTTTCAGGCAAAAAAAATGCTAAAACACGTTTTTTTGGCCCAAAAAGTCGATTTGTGCATGCATCTTCGATACCCGTTTATATCCCAAATTTAGCCTAAAAACACCGAAAAATCGAGTTTTTTGGGTCTCAGAAGCGATTTGTACTGTGCTAGAAAAATTTCAATTTTTAGTCAAAAAAAATGCTAAAACACGTTTTTTTGGCCCAAAAAGTCGATTTGTACTGTGCTAGAAAAATTTCAATTTTCAGGCAAAAAAAATGCTAAAACACGTTTTTTTGGCCCAAAAAGTCGATTTGTACTGTGCTAGAAAAATTTCAATTTTCAGGCAAAAAAATGCTAAAACACGTTTTTTTGGCCCAAAATGTCGATTTGTGCATGTATCTTCGATACCCGTTTATATCCCAAATTTAGCCTTAAAACACCGAAAAATCGAGTTTTTTGGGTCTCAGAAGCGATTTGTACTGTGCTAGAAAAATTTCTATTTTCAGGCAAAAAAAATGCTAAAACACGTTTTTTTGGCCCAAAAAGTCGATTTGTACTGTGCTAGAAAAATTTCAATTTTCAGGCAAAAAAAATGCTAAAACACGTTTTTTTGGCCCAAAAAGTCGAATTTGTGCATGCATTTTCGATACCCGTTTATATCCTAAATTTAGCCTAAAAACACCGAAAAATCGAGTTTTTTGGTTCTCAGAAGCGATTTGTACTGTGCTAGAAAAATTTCAATTTTCAGGCAAAAAAAATGCTAAAACACGTTTTTTTGGCCCAAAAAGTCGATTTGTACTGTGCTAGAAAAATTTCAATTTTCAGGCAAAAAAAATGCTAAAACACATTTTTTTGGCCCAAAAAGTCGATTTGTACTGTGCTAGAAAAATTTCAATTTTCAGGCAAAAAAAATGCTAAAACACGTTTTTTTGGCCCAAAAAGTCGATTTGTACTGTGCTAGAAAAATTTCAATTTTCAGGCAAAAAAAATGCTAAAACACGTTTTTTTGGCCCAAAAAGTCGATTTGTGCATGCATCTTCGATACCCGTTTATATCCCAAATTTAGCCTAAAAACACCGAAAAATCGAGTTTTTTGGGTCTCAGAAGCGATTTGTACTGTGCTAGAAAAATTTCAATTTTCAGGCAAAAAAAATGCTAAAACACGTTTTTTTGGCCCAAAAAGTCGATTTGTACTGTGCTAGAAAAATTTCAATTTTCAGGCAAAAAAAATGCTAAAACACGTTTTTTTGGCCCAAAAAGTCGATTTGTACTGTGCTAGAAAAATTTCAATTTTCAGGCAAAAAAAATGCTAAAACACGTTTTTTTGGCCCAAAAAGTCGATTTGTGCATGCATCTTCGATACCCGTTTATATCCTAAATTTAGCCTAAAAACACCGAAAAATCGAGTTTTTTGGGTCTCAGAAGCGATTTGTACTGTGCTAGAAAAATTTCAATTTTCAGGCAAAAAAAATGCTAAAACACGTTTTTTTGGCCCAAAAAGTCGATTTGTACTGTGCTAGAAAAATTTCAATTTTCAGGCAAAAAAAATGCTAAAGCACATTTTTTTGGCCCAAAAAGTCGATTTGTACTGTGCTAGAAAAATTTCAATTTTCAGGCAAAAAAAATGCTAAAACACGTTTTTTTGGCCCAAAAAGTCGATTTGTACTGTGCTAGAAAAATTTCAATTTTCAGGCAAAAAAAATGCTAAAACACGTTTTTTTGGCCCAAAAAGTCGATTTGTGCATGCATCTTCGATACCCGTTTATATCCCAAATTTAGCCTAAAAACACCGAAAAATCGAGTTTTTTGGGTCTCAGAAGCGATTTGTACTGTGCTAGAAAAATTTCAATTTTCAGGCAAAAAAAATGCTAAAACACGTTTTTTTGGCCCAAAAAGTCGATTTGTACTGTGCTAGAAAAATTTCAATTTTCAGGCAAAAAAAAATGCTAAAACACGTTTTTTTGGCCCAAAAAGTCGATTTGTACTGTGCTAGAAAAATTTCAATTTTCAGGCAAAAAAAATGCTAAAACACGTTTTTTTGGCCCTAAAAGTCGATTTGTGCATGCATCTTCGATACCCGTTTATATCCCAAATTTAGCCTAAAAACACCGAAAAATCGAGTTTTTTGGGTCTCAGAAGCGATTTGTACTGTGCAAGAAAAATTTCAATTTTCAGGCAAAAAAAATGCTAAAACACGTTTTTTTGGCCCAAAAAGTCGATTTGTACTGTGCTAGAAAAATTTCAATTTTCAGGCAAAAAAAATGCTAAAACACGTTTTTTTGGCCCAAAAAGTCGATTTGTACTGTGCTAGAAAAATTTCAATTTTCAGGCAAAAAAAATGCTAAAACACGTTTTTTTGGCCCAAAAAGTCGATTTGTGTATGCATCTTCGATACCCGTTTATATCCCAAATTTAGCCATAAAACACCGAAAAATCGAGTTTTTCGGGTCTCAGAAGCGATTTGTACTGTGCTAGAAAAATTTCAATTTTCAGGCAAAAAAAATGCTAAAACACGTTTTTATGGCCCAAAAAGTCGATTTGTACTGTGCTAGAAAAATTTCAATTTTCAGGCAAAAAAAATGCTAAAACACGTTTTTTTGGCCCAAATAGTCGATTTGTGCATGCATCTTCGATACCCGTTTATATCCCAAATTTAGCCTAAAAACACCAAAAAACCGAGTTTTTTGGGTCTCAGAAGCGATTTGTACTGTGCTAGAAAAATTTCAATTTTCAGGCAAAAAAAATGCTAAAACACGTTTTTTTGGCCCAAAAAGTCGATTTGTACTGTGCTAGAAAAATTTCAATTTTCAGGCAAAAAAAATGCTAAAACACATTTTTTTTGGCCCAAAAAGTCGATTTGTACTGTGCTAGAAAAATTTCAATTTTCAGGCAAAAAAAATGCTAAAACACGTTTTTTTGGCCCAAAAAGTCGATTTGTACTGTGCTAGAAAAATTTCAATTTTCAGGCAAAAAAAATGCTAAAACACGTTTTTTTGGCCCAAAAAGTCGATTTGTGCATGCATCTTCGATACCCGTTTATATCCCAAATTTAGCCTAAAAACACCGAAAAATCGAGTTTTTTGGGTCTCAGAAGCGATTTGTACTGTGCTAGAAAAATTTCAATTTTCAGGCAAAAAAAATGCTAAAACACGTTTTTTTGGCCCAAAAAGTCGATTTGTACTGTGCTAGAAAAATTTCAATTTTCAGGCAAAAAAAATGCTAAAACACGTTTTTTTGGCCCAAAAAGTCGATTTGTACTGTGCTAGAAAAATTTCAATTTTCAGGCAAAAAAAATGCTAAAACACGTTTTTTTGGCCCTAAAAGTCGATTTGTGCATTCATCTTCGATACCCGTTTATATCCCAAATTTAGCCTAAAAACACCGAAAAATCGAGTTTTTTGGGTCTCAGAAGCGATTTGTACTGTGCTAGAAAAATTTCAATTTTCAGGCAAAAAAAATGCTAAAACACGTTTTTTTGGCCCAAAAAGTCGATTTGTACTGTGCTAGAAAAATTTCAATTTTCAGGCAAAAAAAATGCTAAAACACGTTTTTTTGGCGCAAAAAGTCGATTTGTACTGTGCTAGAAAAATTTCAATTTTCAGGCAAAAAAAATGCTAAAACACTTTTTTTTGGCCCAAAAAGTCGATTTGTGTATGCATCTTCGATACCCGTTTATATCCCAAATTTAGCCATAAAACACCGAAAAATCGAGTTTTTCGGGTCTCAGAAGCGATTTGTACTGTGCTAGAAAAATTTCAATTTTCAGTCAAAAAAAATGCTAAAACACGTTTTTATGGCCCAAAAAGTCGATTTGTACTGTGCTAGAAAAATTTCAATTTTCAGGCAAAAAAAATGCTAAAACACGTTTTTTTGGCCCAAAAAGTCGATTTGTGCATGCATCTTCGATACCCGTTTATATCCCAAATTTAGCCTAAAAACACCAAAAAATCGAGTTTTTTGGGTCTCAGAAGCGATTTGTACTGTGCTAGAAAAATTTCAATTTTCAGGCAAAAAAAATGCTAAAACACGTTTTTTTGGCCCAAAAAGTCGATTTGTACTGTGCTAGAAAAATTTCAATTTTCAGGCAAAAAAAATGCTAAAACACATTTTTTTGGCCCAAAAAGTCGATTTGTACTGTGCTAGAAAAATTTCAATTTTCAGGCAAAAAAAATGCTAAAACACATTTTCTTGGCCCAAAAAGTCGATTTGTACTGTGGTAGAAAAATTTCAATTTTCAGGCAAAAAAAATGCTAAAACACGTTTTTTTGGCCCAAAAAGTCGATTTGTACTGTGCTAGAAAAATTTCAATTTTCAGGCAAAAAAAATGCTAAAACACGTTTTTTTGGCCCAAAAAGTCGATTTGTGCATGCATCTTCGATACCCGTTTATATCCCAAATGTAGCCTAAAAACACCGAAAAATCGAGTTTTTTGGGTCTCAGAAGCGATTTGTACTGTGCTAGAAAAATTTCAATTTTCAGGCAAAAAAAATGCTAAAACACGTTTTTTTGGCCCAAAAAGTCGATTTGTACTGTGCTAGAAAAATTTCAATTTTCAGGCAAAAAAAATGCTAAAACACGTTTTTCTGGCCCAAAAAGTCGATTTGTGCATGCATCTTCGATACCCGTTTATATCCCAAATTTAGCCTAAAAACACCGAAAAATCGAGTTTTTTGGGTCTCAGAAGCGATTTGTACTGTGCTAGAAAAATTTCAATTTTCAGTCAAAAAAAATGCTAAAACACGTTTTTTTGGCCCAAAAAGTCGATTTGTACTGTGCTAGAAAAATTTCAATTTTCAGGCAAAAAAAATGCTAAAACACGTTTTTTTGGCCCAAAAAGTCGATTTGTACTGTGCTAGAAAAATTTCAATTTTCAGGCAAAAAAAATGCTAAAACACGTTTTTTTGGCCCAAAATGTCGATTTGTGCATGCATCTTCGATACCCGTTTATATCCCAAATTTAGCCTTAAAACACCGAAAAATCGAGTTTTTTGGGTCTCAGAAGCGATTTGTACTGTGCTAGAAAAATTTCAATTTTCAGGCAAAAAAAATGCTAAAACACGTTTTTTTGGCCCAAAAAGTCGATTTGTACTGTGCTAGAAAAATTTCAATTTTCAGGCAAAAAAAATGCTAAAACACGTTTTTTTGGCCCAAAAAGTCGATTTGTACTGTGCTAGAAAAATTTCAATTTCCAGGCAAAAAAAATGCTAAAACACGTTTTTTTGGCCCAAAAAGTCGATTTGTGCATGAATCTTCGATACCCGTTTATATCCTAAATTTAGCCTAAAAACACCGAAAAATCGAGTTTTTTGGGTCTCAGAAGCGATTTGTACTGTGCTTGAAAAATTTCAATTTTCAGGCAAAAAAAATGCTAAAACACGTTTTTTTGGCCCAAAAAGTCGATTTGTACTGTGCTAGAAAAATTTCAATTTTCAGGCAAAAAAAAATGCTAAAACACATTTTTTTGGCCCAAAAAGTCGATTTGTACTGTGCTAGAAAAATTTCAATTTTCAGGCAAAAAAAATGCTAAAACACGTTTTTTTGGCCCAAAAAGTCGATTTGTACTGTGCTAGAAAAATTTCAATTTTCAGGCAAAAAAAATGCTAAAACACGTTTTTTTGGCCCAAAAAGTCGATTTGTGCATGCATCTTCGATACCCGTTTATATCCCAAATTTAGCCTAAAAACACCGAAAAATCGAGTTTTTTGGGTCTCAGAAGCGATTTGTACTGTGCTAGAAAAATTTCAATTTTCAGGCAAAAAAAATGCTAAAACACGTTTTTTTTGGCCCAAAAAGTCGATTTGTACTGTGGTAGAAAAATCTCAATTTTCAGGCAAAAAAAATGCTAAAACACGTTTTTTTGGCCCAAAAAGTCGATTTGTACTGTGCTAGAAAAATTTCAATTTTCAGGCAAAAAAAATGCTAAAACACATTTTTTTGGCCCAAAAAGTCGATTTGTACTGTGGTAGAAAAATTTCAATTTTCAGGCAAAAAAAATGCTAAAACACGTTTTTTTGGCCCAAAAAGTCGATTTGTACTGTGCTAGAAAAATTTCAATTTTCAGGCAAAAAAAATGCTAAAACACGTTTTTTTTGGCCCAAAAAGTCGATTTGTGCATGCATCTTCGATACCCGTTTATATCCCAAATGTAGCCTAAAAACACCGAAAAATCGAGTTTTTTGGGTCTCAGAAGCGATTTGTACTGTGCTAGAAAAATTTCAATTTTCAGGCAAAAAAAATGCTAAAACACGTTTTTTTGGCCCAAAAAGTCGATTTGTACTGTGCTAGAAAAATTTCAATTTTCAGGCAAAAAAAATGCTAAAACACGTTTTTTTGGCCCAAAAAGTCGATTTGTACTGTGGTAGAAAAATTTCAATTTTCAGGCAAAAAAAATGCTAAAACACGTTTTTTTGGCCCAAAATGTCGATTTGTGCATGCATCTTCGATACCCGTTTATATCCCAAATTTAGCCTTAAAACACCGAAAAATCGAGTTTTTTGGGTCTCAGAAGCGATTTGTACTGTGCTAGAAAAATTTCAATTTTCAGGCAAAAAAAATGCTAAAACACGTTTTTTTGGCCCAAAAAGTCGATTTGTACTGTGCTAGAAAAATTTCAATTTTCAGGCAAAAAAAATGCTAAAACACGTTTTTTTGGCCAAAAAAGTCGATTTGTGCATGCATCTTCGATACCCGTTTATATCCTAAATTTAGCCTAAAAACACCGAAAAAATTGAGTTTTTTGGGTCTCAGAAGCGATTTGTACTGTGCTAGAAAAATTTCAATTTTCAGGCAAAAAAAATGTTAAAACACGTTTTTTTGGCCCAAAAAGTCGATTTGCACTGTGCTAGAAAAATTTCAATTTTAGGGCAAAAAAAATGCTAAAACACATTTTTTTGGCCCAAAAAGTCGATTTGTACTGTGCTAGAAAAATTTCAATTTTCAGGCAAAAAAAATGCTAAAACACGTTTTTTTGGCCCAAAAAGTCGATTTGTACTGTGCTAGAAAAATTTCAATTTTCAGGCAAAAAAAATGCTAAAACACGTTTTTTTGGCCCAAAAAGTCGATTTGTGCATGCATCTTCGATACCCGTTTATATCCCAAATTTAGCCTAAAAACACCGAAAAATCGAGTTTTTTGGGTCTCAGAAGCGATTTGTACTGTGCTAGAAAAATTTCAATTTTCAGGCAAAAAAAATGCTAAAACACGTTTTTTTGGCCCAAAAAGTCGATTTGTACTGTGCTAGAAAAATTTCAATTTTCAGGCAAAAAAAAAATGCTAAAACACGTTTTTTTGGCCCAAAAAGTTGATTTGTACTGTGCTAGAAAAATTTCAATTTTCAGGCAAAAAAAATGCTAAAACACGTTTTTTTGGCCCAAAAAGTCGATTTGTGCATGCATCTTCGATACCCGTTTATATCCCAAATTTAGCCTAAAAACACCGAAAAATCGAGTTTTTTGGGTCTCAGAAGCGATTTGTACTGTGCTAGAAAAAATTCAATTTTCAGGCAAAAAAAATGCTAAAACACGTTTTTTTGGCCCAAAAAGTCGATTTGTACTGTGCTAGAAAAATTTCAATTTTCAGGCAAAAAAAAAGCTAAAACACGTTTTTTTGGCCCAAAAAGTCGATTTGTACTGTGCTAGAAAAATTTCAATTTTCAGGCAAAAAAAATGCTAAAACACGTTTTTTTGGCCCAAAAAGTCGATTTGTGCATGCATCTTCGATACCCGTTTATATCCCAAATTTAGCCTAAAAACACCGAAAAATCGAGTTTTTTGGGTCTCAGAAGCGATTTGTACTGTGCTAGAAAAATTTCAATTTTCAGGCAAAAAAAATGCTAAAACACGTTTTTTTGGCCCAAAAAGTCGATTTGTACTGTGCTAGAAAAATTTCAATTTTCAGGCAAAAAAAATGCTAAAACACGTTTTTTTGGCCAAAAAAGTCGATTTGTACTGTGGTAGAAAAATTTCAATTTTCAGGCAAAAAAAATGCTAAAACACGTTTTTTTGGCCCAAAAAGTCGATTTGTACTGTGCTAGAAAAATTTCAATTTTCAGGCAAAAAAAATGCTAAAACACGTTTTTTTGGCCCAAAAAGTCGATTTGTGCATGCATCTTCGATACCCGTTTATATCCCAAATTTAGCCTAAAAACACCGAAAAATCTAGTTTTTTGGGTCTCAGAAGCGATTTGTACTGTGCTTGAAAAATTTCAATTTTCAGGCAAAAAAAATGCTAAAACACGTTTTTTTGGCCCAAAAAGTCGATTTGTACTGTGCTAGAAAAATTTCAATTTTCAGGCAAAAAAAATGCTAAAACACGTTTTTTTTGGCCCAAAAAGTCAATTTGTACAGTGCTAGAAAAATTTCAATTTTCAGGCGAAAAAAATTCTAAAACACGTTTTTTTGGCCCAAAAAGTCGATTTGTACTGTGCTAGAAAAATTTCAATTTTCAGGCAAAAATAAGGCTAAAACACGTTTTTTTGGCCCAAAAAGTCGATTTGTACTGTGCTAGAAAAATTTCAATTTTCAGGCAAAAAAAATGCTAAAACACTTTTTTTTGGCCCTAAAAGTCGATTTGTGCATGCATCTTCGATACCCGTTTATATCCCAAATTTAGCCTAAAAACACCGAAAAATCGAGTTTTTTGGGTCTCAGAAGCGATTTGTACTGTGCTAGAAAAATTTCAATTTTCAGGCAAAAAAAATGCTAAAACACGTTTTTTTGGCCCAAAAAGTCGATTTGTACTGTGCTAGAAAAATTTCAATTTTCAGGCAAAAAAAATGCTAAAACACGTTTTTTTGGCCCAAAAAGTCGATTTGTACTGTGCTAGAAAAATTTCAATTTTCAGGCAAAAAAAATGCTAAAACACGTTTTTTTGGCACAAAAAGTCGATTTGTGTATGCATCTTCGATACCCGTTTATATCCCAAATTTAGCCATAAAACACCGAAAAATCGAGTTTTTCGGGTCTCAGAAGCGATTTGTACTGTGCTAGAAAAATTTCTATTTTCAGGCAAAAAAAATGCTAAAACACGTTTTTATGGCCCAAAAAGTCGATTTGTACTGTGCTAGAAAAATTTCAATTTTCAGGCAAAAAAAATGCTAAAACACGTTTTTTTGGCCCAAAAAGTCGATTTGTGCATGCATCTTCGATACCCGTTTATATCCCAAATTTAGCCTAAAAACACCAAAAAATCGAGTTTTTTGGGTCTCATATGCGATTTGTACTGTGCTAGAAAAATTTCAATTTTCAGGCAAAAAAAATGCTGAAACACGTTTTTTTGGCCCAAAAAGTCGATTTGTCCTGTGCTAGAAAATTTTCAATTTTCAGGCAAAAAAAATGCTAAAACACGTTTTTTTGGCCCAAAAAGTCGATTTGTACTGTGCTAGAAAAATTTCAATTTTCAGGCAAAAAAAATGCAAAAACACATTTTTTTGGCCCAAAAAGTCGATTTGTACTGTGGTAGAAAAATTTCAATTTTCAGGCAAAAAAAATGCTAAAACACGTTTTTTTGGCCCAAAAAGTCGATTTGTACTGTGCTAGAAAAATTTCAATTTTCAGGCAAAAAAAATGCTAAAACACGTTTTTTTGGCCCAAAAAGTCGATTTGTGCATGCATCTTCGATACCCGTTTATATCCCAAATGTAGCCTAAAAACACCGAAAAATCGAGTTTTTTGGGTCTCAGAAGCGATTTGTACTGTGCTAGAAAAATGTCAATTTTCAGGCAAAAAAATGCTAAAACACGTTTTTTTGGCCCAAAAAGTCGATTTGTACTGTGCTAGAAAAATTTCAATTTTCAGGCAAAAAAATGCTAAAACACGTTTTTTTGGCCCAAAATGTCGATTTGTGCATGCATCTTCGATACCCGTTTATATCCCAAATTTAGCCTTAAAACACCGAAAAATCGAGTTTTTTGGGTCTCAGAAGCGATTTGTACTGTGCTAGAAAAATTTCTATTTTCAGGCAAAAAAAATGCTAAAACACGTTTTTTTGGCCCAAAAAGTCGATTTGTACTGTGCTAGAAAAATTTCAATTTTCTGGCAAAAAAAATGCTAAAACACGTTTTTTTGGCCCAAAAAGTCGATTTGTGCATGCATTTTCGATACCCGTTTATATCCTAAATTTAGCCTAAAAACACCGAAAAATCGAGTTTTTTGGTTCTCAGAAGCGATTTGTACTGTGCTAGAAAAATTTCAATTTTCAGGCAAAAAAAATGCTAAAACACGTTTTTTTGGCCCAAAAAGTCGATTTGTACTGTGCTAGAAAAATTTCAATTTTCAGGCAAAAAAAATGCTAAAACACATTTTTTTGGCCCAAAAAGTCGATTTGTACTGTGCTAGAAAAATTTCAATTTTCAGGCAAAAAAAATGCTAAAACACGTTTTTTTGGCCCAAAAAGTCGATTTGTACTGTGCTAGAAAAATTTCAATTTTCAGGCAAAAAAAATGCTAAAACACGTTTTTTTGGCCCAAAAAGTCGATTTGTGCATGCATCTTCGATACCCGTTTATATCCCAAATTTAGCCTAAAAACACCGAAAAATCGAGTTTTTTGGGTCTCAGAAGCGATTTGTACTGTGCTAGAAAAATTTCAATTTTCAGGCAAAAAAAATGCTAAAACACGTTTTTTTGGCCCAAAAAGTCGATTTGTACTGTGCTAGAAAAATTTCAATTTTCAGGCAAAAAAAATGCTAAAACACGTTTTTTTGGCCCAAAAAGTCGATTTGTACTGTGCTAGAAAAATTTCAATTTTCAGGCAAAAAAAATGCTAAAACACGTTTTTTTGGCCCAAAAAGTCGATTTGTGCATGCATCTTCGATACCCGTTTATATCCTAAATTTAGCCTAAAAACACCGAAAAATCGAGTTTTTTGGGTCTCAGAAGCGATTTGTACTGTGCTAGAAAAATTTCAATTTTCAGGCAAAAAAAATGCTAAAACACGTTTTTTTGGCCCAAAAAGTCGATTTGTACTGTGCTAGAAAAATTTCAATTTTCAGGCAAAAAAAATGCTAAAGCACATTTTTTTGGCCCAAAAAGTCGATTTGTACTGTGCTAGAAAAATTTCAATTTTCAGGCAAAAAAAATGCTAAAACACGTTTTTTTGGCCCAAAAAGTCGATTTGTACTGTGCTAGAAAAATTTCAATTTTCAGGCAAAAAAAATGCTAAAACACGTTTTTTTGGCCCAAAAAGTCGATTTGTGCATGCATCTTCGATACCCGTTTATATCCCAAATTTAGCCTAAAAACACCGAAAAATCGAGTTTTTTGGGTCTCAGAAGCGATTTGTACTGTGCTAGAAAAATTTCAATTTTCAGGCAAAAAAAATGCTAAAACACGTTTTTTTGGCCCTAAAAGTCGATTTGTGCATGCATCTTCGATACCCGTTTATATCCCAAATTTAGCCTAAAAACACCGAAAAATCGAGTTTTTTGGGTCTCAGAAGCGATTTGTACTGTGCAAGAAAAATTTCAATTTTCAGGCAAAAAAAATGCTAAAACACGTTTTTTTGGCCCAAAAAGTCGATTTGTACTGTGCTAGAAAAATTTCAATTTTCAGGCAAAAAAAATGCTAAAACACGTTTTTTTGGCCCAAAAAGTCGATTTGTACTGTGCTAGAAAAATTTCAATTTTCAGGCAAAAAAAATGCTAAAACCCTTTTTTTTGGCCCAAAAAGTCGATTTGTGTATGCATCTTCGATACCCGTTTATATCCCAAATTTAGCCATAAAACACCGAAAAATCGAGTTTTTCGGGTCTCAGAAGCGATTTGTACTGTGCTAGAAAAATTTCAATTTTCAGGCAAAAAAAATGCTAAAACACGTTTTTATGGCCCAAAAAGTCGATTTGTACTGTGCTAGAAAAATTTCAATTTTCAGGCAAAAAAAATGCTAAAACACGTTTTTTTGGCCCAAATAGTCGATTTGTGCATGCATCTTCGATACCCGTTTATATCCCAAATTTAGCCTAAAAACACCAAAAAATCGAGTTTTTTGGGTCTCAGAAGCGATTTGTACTGTGCTAGAAAAATTTCAATATTCAGGCAAAAAAAATGCTAAAACACGTTTTTTTGGCCCAAAAAGTCGATTTGTACTGTGCTAGAAAAATTTCAATTTTCAGGCAAAAAAAATGCTAAAACACATTTTTTTTGGCCCAAAAAGTCGATTTGTACTGTGCTAGAAAAATTTCAATTTTCAGGCAAAAAAAATGCTAAAACACGTTTTTTTGGCCCAAAAAGTCGATTTGTACTGTGCTAGAAAAATTTCAATTTTCAGGCAAAAAAAATGCTAAAACACGTTTTTTTGGCCCAAAAAGTCGATTTGTGCATGCATCTTCGATACCCGTTTATATCCCAAATTTAGCCTAAAAACACCGAAAAATCGAGTTTTTTGGGTCTCAGAAGCGATTTGTACTGTGCTAGAAAAATTTCAATTTTCAGGCAAAAAAAATGCTAAAACACGTTTTTTTGGCCCAAAAAGTCGATTTGTACTGTGCTAGAAAAATTTCAATTTTCAGGCAAAAAAAATGCTAAAACACGTTTTTTTGGCCCAAAAAGTCGATTTGTACTGTGCTAGAAAAATTTCAATTTTCAGGCAAAAAAAATGCTAAAACACGTTTTTTTGGCCCTAAAAGTCGATTTGTGCATTCATCTTCGATACCCGTTTATATCCCAAATTTAGCCTAAAAACACCGAAAAATCGAGTTTTTTGGGTCTCAGAAGCGATTTGTACTGTGCTAGAAAAATTTCAATTTTCAGGCAAAAAAAATGCTAAAACACGTTTTTTTGGCCCAAAAAGTCGATTTGTGCATGCATCTTCGATACCCGTTTATATCCCAAATTTAGCCTAAAAACACCGAAAAATCGAGTTTTTTGGGTCTCAGAAGCGATTTGTACATGTTTACACTGTGCTAGAAAAAATTCAATTTTCAGTCAAAAAAAATGCTAAAACACGTTTTTTGGGCCCAAAAAGTCGATTTGTGCATGCATCTTCGATACCCGTTAATATCCCAAATTTAGCTTAAAAACACCGAAAAATCGAGTTTTTTGGGTCTCAGAAGCGATTTGTACATGTCTACACTGTTCTAGAAAAATGTCAATTTTCAGGCAAAAAAAATGCTAAAACACGTTTTTTGGGCCCAAAAAGTCGATTTGTGCATGCATCTTCGATACCCGTTTATATCCCAAATTTAGCCTAAAAACACCGAAAATCGAGTTTTTTTGGGTCTCAGAAGCGATTTGTACATGTCAACACTGTTCTAGAAAAAATTCAATTTTCAGGTAAAAAAAATGCTAAAACACGTTTTTTTGGCCCAAAAAGTCGATTTGTGAACGCATCTTCGATACCCGTTTATATCCCAAATTTAGCCTAAAAACACCGAAAAATCGAGTATTTTGGGTCTCAGAAGGTATTTGTACTGTGCTAGAAAAATTTCAATTTTCAGGCAAAAAAAATGCTAAAATAGGTTTTTTGGGCCCAAAAAGTCGATTTGCGCATGCATCTTCGATACCCGTTTATATCCCAAATTTAGCCTAAAAACACCGAAAAATCGAGTTTTTTGGGTCTCATAAGCGATTTGTACTGTGCTAGAAAAATTTCAATTTTCAGGCAAAAAAAATGCTAAAACGCGTTTTTTTGGCCCAAAAAGTCGATTTGTGCATTCATCTTCGATACCCGTTTATATCCCAAATTTAGCCTAATAACACCGAAAAATCGAGTTTTTAGGGTCTCAGAAGCCATTTGTACATGTCTACACTGTTCTAGAAAAAAATCAATTTTCAGGCAAAAAAAATGCTAAAACACGTTTTTTTGGCCCAAAAAGTCGATTTGTGCATGCATCTTCGATACCCGTTTATATTCCAAATTTAACCTAAAAACACCGAAAAATCGAGTTTTTTGGGTCTCAGAAGCGATTTGTACATGTCTACACTGTTCTAGAAAACTTTCAATTTTCAGGCAAAAACAATGCTAAAACACGTTTTTTTGGCCCAAAAAGTCGATTTGTGCATGCATCTTCGATACCCGTTTATATCCCAAATTTAGCCTAAAAACACCGAAAAATCGAGTTTTTTGGGTCTCAGAAGCGATTTGTACTGTGCAAGAAAAATATCAATTTTCAGGCAAAAAAAATGCTAAAACACGTTTTTTTGGCCCAAAAAGTCGATTTGTGCATGCATCTTCGATTCCCGTTTATATCCCAAATTTAGCCTAAAAACACCGAAAAATCGAGTTTTTTGGGTCTCAGAAGCGATTTGTACTGTGCTAGAAAGATTTCAATTTTCAGGCAAAAAAAATGCTAAAACGCGTTTTTTTGGCCCAAAAAGTCGATTTGTGCATTCATCTTCGATACCCGTTTATATCCCAAATTTAGCCTAAAACACCGAAAAATCGAGTTTTTTGGGTCTCAGATGCAATTTGTACATGTCTACACTGTTCTAGAAAAAATTCAATTTTCAGGCAAAAAAAATGCTAAAACACGTTTTTTTGGCCCAAAAAGTCGATTTGTGCATGCATCTTCGATACCCGTTTATATCCCAAATTTAGCCTAAAAACACAGAAAAATCGAGTTTTTTGGGTCTCAGAAGCGATTTGTACATGTCTACACTGTTCTAGAAAAAATTCAATTTTCAGGCAAAAAAAATGCTAAAACACGTTTTTTTGGCCCAAAAAGTCGATTTGTGCATGCATCTTCGATACCCGTTTATATCCCAAATTTAGCCTAAAAACCCCCCAAAATCGAGTTTTTTGGGTCTCAGAAGTGATTTGTACTGTGCTAGAAAAATTTCAATTTTCAGGCAAAAAAAATGCTAAAACATTTTTTTTTGGCCCAAAAAGTCGATTTGTGCATGCATCTTCGATACCCGTTTATATCCCAAATTTAACCTAAAAACACCGAAAAATCGAGTTTTTTGGGTCTCAGAAGCGATTTGTACTGTGCAAGAAAAAATTCAATTTTCTGGCAAAAAAAATGCTAAAACACGTTTTTTGGCCCAAAAAGTCGATTTGTGCATGCATCTTCGATACCCGTTTATATCCCAAATTTAGCCTAAAAACACCGAAAAATCGAGTTTTTTGGGTCTCAGAAGCGATTTGTACATGTCTACACTGTTCTAGAAAAAAATCAATTTTCAGGCAAAAAAAATGCTAAAACACGTTTTTTTGGCCCAAAAAGTCGATTTGTGCATGCATCTTCGATACCCGTTTATATCCCAAATTTAGCCTAAAAACATCGAAAAATCGAGTTTTTTGGGTCTCAGAAGCGGTTTGTATTGTGCTAGAAAAATTTCAATTTTCAGGCAAAAAAAATGCTAAAACACGTTTATTGGCCCAAAAAGTCGATTTGTGCATGCATCTTCGATACCCGTTTATATCCCAAATTTAGCCTAAAAACACCGAAAAATCGAGTTTTTTGGGTGTCAGAAGCGATTTGTACATGTCTACACTGTTCTAGAAAAAAATCAATTTTCAGGCAAAAAAAATGCTAAAACACGTTTTTTTGGCCCAAAAAGTCGATTTGTGCATGCATCTTCGATACCCGTTTATATCCCAAATTTAGCCTAAAAACACCGAAAAATCGATTTTTGGGGGTCTCAGAAGCGATTTGTACATGTCTACACTGTTCTAGAAAAAAAATCAATTTTCAGGCAAAAAAAATGCTAAAACACGTTTTTTTGGCCCAAAAAGTCGATTTGTGCATGCATCTTCGATACCCGTTTATATCCCAAATTTAGCCTAAAAACACCGAAAAATCGAGTTTTTTGGGTCTCAGAAGCGATTTGTACTGTGCTAGAAAAATTTCAATTTTCAGGCAAAAAAAATGCTAAAACACGTTTTTTTGGCCCAAAAAGTCGATTTGTGCATGCATCTTCGATACCCGTTTATATCCCAAATTTAGCCTAAAAACACCGAAAAATCGAGTTTTTTGGGTCTCAGAAGCGATTTGTACATGTCTACACTGTTCTAGAAAAAAATCAATTTTCAGGCAAAAAAAATGCTAAAACACGTTTTTTTGGCCCAAAAAGTCGATTTGTGCATGTATCTTCGATACCCGTTTATATCCCAAATTTAGCCTAAAAACACCGAAAAATCGAGTTTTTTGGGTCTCAGAAGCGATTTGTACTGTTCTAGAAAAAAATCAATTTTCAGGCAAAAAAAATGCTAAAACACGTTTTTTTGACCCAAAAAGTCGATTTGTGCATGCATCTTCGATACCCGTTTATATCCCAAATTAAGCCTAAAAACACCGAAAAATCGAGTTTTTTGGGTCTCAGTAGCGATTTGTACTGTGTTATAAAAAAATCAATTTTCAGGCAAAAAAAACGCTAAAACACGTTTTTTTGGCCCAAAAAGTCGATTTGTGCATGCATCTTCGATACCCGTTTATATCCCAAATTTAGCCTAAAAACACCGAAATATCGAGTTTTTTGGGTCTCAGAAGCGATTTGTACTGTGCTAGACAAATTTCAATTTTCAGGGTATCGAAGATGCATGCACAAATCGACTTTTTGGGCCCAAAAAACGTGTTTTAACAGGCAGTCAGGCAGGTAGGGAGGCAGGCAGGTAGGCAGGCAGGCAGGTAGGCAGGCAGGCAGGTAGGCAGGCAGGCAGGCAGGCAGGCAGGCAGGTAGGCAGGCAGACAGGCAGGTAGGCAGGCAGGTAGGGAGGCAGGCAGGCAGGGAGGCAGGTAGGCAGGCAGGCAGGCAGGGAAATCTGACTTATATAGGGATGAACTGAACACATTTTCTATCCCGTTTCTACCACTAAAGAAAACGTGTTTACATACACCATGCTATTATATATTTGATATATAGATTATAAATTATTCATTATTATTATTATTACTACTATTATAATTATTACCTGTATTATTATTATTATTATTATTATTATTATTATTATTATTATTATTAGTAGTAGTAGTAGTAGTAGTAGTAGTAGTAGTAGTAGTAGTAGTATTGCCAATTGAGGCTTTTGTTCTGGCTATACTTACGACTCTCTCTCTCTCTTTCTCTCTCACACACACATGTAAACAAAGAAACATTTGCAATGAAATGAAATGAAAATAATGCCCTTGAAAACGAATAAAGTGTACTAAAAGTGAAATAGTAGTATTAAAAATCCTGTAGATTAAAGTGAAGTATAAAGGTGTGCAATATAGTAGATGAAAATAGAAACTGACTCGAATGTGTAAATGCAGTGTTGCCAATGTTTTGTAGCCACCACTAGCCACCTCTAGCCCAAGTGTGAAGAGTAGAAGCAGTGTTACCAATGTTTTGTAGCCCAGTTTTGTAGCCCCAAGGTGAGTTGTGATTGGCTAAAATGGGGGTGTTGGCGATTTTTGCCGAATATATATAAGGTCGTAAGCCGCCGGGGTGGTTGGTGGGGTGGGGGAGGGTAAAACAAGGGATTGGGGGGGCGAAATTTTGGATTTAGAAGCCAAATAAAAAAAAATTTGGGCTTCTTCTCGACAGCCTAACCAAACCAAGCCTTATTTAACCTAACCTCTTCCTATTAGAATTAGTAGTAGTAGTATTAGTAGTAGTAGTAATATTAGTAGTAGTAGTAGTATTACCTAACCTAACCTAGACCACAGTAGACTACCGGGACCTAACCGGGGCAGACTACCGGGACCTAACCGGGGCATACTACCGGGACCTAACCTAACATAGCCTAACCGGGGCAGACTACCGGGACCTAACCGGGGCAGACTACCGGGACCTAACCTAACATAGCCTAACCGGGGCAGACTACCGGGACCTAACCTAACATAACAGGACCGGGACAGACTACCGGGACCTAACCGGGGCAGACTACCGGGACCTAACCTAACATAACAGAACCGGGACAGACTACCGGGACCTAACCGGGGCAGACTACCGGGACCTAACCTAACATAACAGGACCGGGACAGACTACCGGGACCTAACCGGGGCAGACTACCGGGACCTAACCTAACATAACAGAACCGGGACAGACTACCGGGACCTAACCGGGGCAGACTACCGGGACCTAACCTAACATAACAGGACCGGGACAGACTACCGGGACCTAACCTAACATAACAGAACCGGGACAGACTACCGGGACCTAACCGGGGCAGACTACCGGGACCTAACCTAACATAACAGAACCGGGACAGACTACCGGGACCTAACCGGGGCAAACTACCGGGACCTAACCTAACATAGCCTAACCGGGGCAGACTACCGGGACCTAACCTAACATAGCCTAACCGGGGCATACTACCGGGACCTAACCGGGGCAGACTACCGGGACCTAACCTAACATAGCCTAACAGGGGCATACTAACCTAACCTAACCTAACCTAACCTAACCTAACCTAACCTAACCTAACCTAACCTACCGAGACCTAACCGGGGCAAACTACCGGGACCTAACCTAACATAGCCTAACCGGGGCAGACTACCGGGACCTAACCGGGGCAGACTACCGGGACCTAACCTAACATAACAGAACCGGGACAGACTACCGGGACCTAACCGGGGCAGACTACCGGGACCTAACCTAACATAACAGAACCGGGACAGACTACCGGGACCTAACCGGGGCAGACTACCGGGACCTAACCTAACATAACAGGACCGGGACAGACTACCGGGACCTAACCTAACATAACAGAACCGGGACAGACTACCGGGACCTAACCGGGGCAGACTACCGGGACCTAACCTAACATAACAGAACCGGGACAGACTACCGGGACCTAACCGGGGCAAACTACCGGGACCTAACCTAACATAGCCTAACCGGGGCAGACTACCGGGACCTAACCTAACATAGCCTAACCGGGGCATACTACCGGGACCTAACCGGGGCAGACTACCGGGACCTAACCTAACATAGCCTAACAGGGGCATACTAACCTAACCTAACCTAACCTAACCTAACCTAACCTAACCTAACCTAACCTAACCTACCGAGACCTAACCGGGGCAAACTACCGGGACCTAACCTAACATAGCCTAACCGGGGCAGACTACCGGGACCTAACCGGGGCAGACTACCGGGACCTAACCTAACATAACAGAACCGGGACAGACTACCGGGACCTAACCGGGGCAGACTACCGGGACCTAACCTAACATAACAGAACCGGGACAGACTACCGGGACCTAACCGGGGCAGACTACCGGGACCTAACCTAACATAACAGAACCGGGACAGACTACCGGGACCTAACCGGGGCAAACTACCGGGACCTAACCTAACATAGCCTAACCGGGGCAGACTACCGGGACCTAACCTAACATAGCCTAACCGGGGCATACTACCGGGACCTAACCGGGGCAGACTACCGGGACCTAACCTAACATAACAGAACCGGGACAGACTACCGGGACCTAACCGGGGCAGACTACCGGGACCTAACCTAACATAACAGAACCGGGACAGACTACCGGGACCTAACCGGGGCAGACTACCGGGACCTAACCGGGGCAAACTACCGGGACCTAACCTAACATAGCCTAACCGTGGTATACTTCCGGGACCTAACCTAACCTAACCTAACCTAACCCAACCCAACCTAACCTAACCTAACCTAACCTAACCCTTAACCTAACCTAACCTAACCTAACCTAACCCAACCCAACCTAACCTAACCTAACCTAACCTAACCCTTAACCTAACCTAACCTAACCTAACCCAACCCAACCTAACCTAACCTAACCTAACCTAACCCTTAACCTAACCTAACCCAACCCAACCTAACCTAACCTAACCTAACCTAACCTAACCTAACCTAACCCAACCTAACCTAACCTAACCTAACCTAACCTAACCCTTAACCTAACCTAACCTAACCTAACCTAACCTAACCTAACCCCTAACCTGCTGCCCCGCTGCCCCGCCGCCCCGCCCCGCTGCCCCGCCCCACTGCCCTGCCCCACTGCCCCGCCGCCGCCCGGCTGTCACCCCGCTGCCCCGCCGCCCCGCTGCCCTGCCGCCCCGCTGCCCCGCCACCCCGCTGCCCCGCCACCCTGCCCCACTGCCCCGCTGCCCCGACGCCCCGCTGCCCCGCTGTCCAGCCCCGCCGCCCCACTGCCCCGCCCCGCTGCCCCGACGCCCCGCTGCCCCGCCGCCCCGCCCCGCAACTGCCCCACTGCCCCGCCCCGCTGCCCCGCCCCGCTGCCCCGCAACCCCGCTGCCCCGACGCCCCGCTGCCCCGACGCCCCGCTGCCCCGCCGCCCCGCCCCGCAACTGCCCCACTGCCCCGCCCCGCTGCCCCGCTGCCCCGACGCCCCGCTGCCCCGCCACCCCGCCCCGCTGCCCCGACGCCCTGCTGCCCCGCTGTCAAGCCCCGCCGCCCCGCTGCCCCGCCCCGCTGCCCCGCATCCCGCTGCCCCGCCGCCCCGCTACCCCGCCTCGCAACTGCCCCGCATCCCCGCCCCGCCCCGCTGCCCCGCTGCCCCGCCCCGCTGCCCCGATGCCCTGCCGCCCCGCTGCCACGCCGCCCCGCTGCCCCGCCCCGCAACTGCCCTGCCGCCCCGCTGCCCCTAACCTAACCTAACCTAACCTAACCTAACCTAACCCTTAACCTAACCTAACCTAACCCTTAACCTAACCTAACCTAACCTAACCTAACCTAACCCAACCCAACCTAACCTAACCTAACCTAACCTAACCTAACCCTTAACCTAACCTAACCTAACCTAACCTAACCCAACCTAACCTAACCTAACCCAACCTAACCTAACCTAACCTAACCTAACCTAACCTAACCCTTAACCTAACCTAACCTAACCCTTAACCTAACCTAACCTAACCTAACCCTTAACCTAACCTAACCCAACCTAACCTAACCTAACCTAACCTAACCTAACCTAACCTAACCCTTAACCTAACCTAACCTAACCTAACCTAACCTAACCTAACCTAACCTAACCTAACCCAACCTAACCTAACCTAACCTAACCTAACCCTTAACCTAACCTAACCTAACCTAACCTAACCCCTAACCTGCTGCCCCGCCGCCCCGCCCCGCTGCCCCGCCCCACTGCCCTGCCCCACTGCCCCGCCGCCGCCCGGCTGTCACCCCGCTGCCCCGCCGCCCCGCTGCCCTGCCGCCCCGCTGCCCCGCCACCCCGCTGCCCCGCCACCCTGCCCCACTGCCCCGACGCCCCGCTGCCCCGCTGTCCAGCCCCGCCGCCCCACTGCCCCGCCCCGCTGCCCCGACGCCCCGCTGCCCCGCCGCCCCGCCCCGCAACTGCCCCACTGCCCCGCCCCGCTGCCCCGCTGCCCCGACGCCCTGCTGCCCCGCCCCGCTGCCCCGACGCCCCGCTGCCCTGCCACCCCGCCCCGCAACTGCCCCACTGCCCCGCCCCGCTGCCCTGCCCCGCTGCCCCGACGCCCCGCTGCCCCGCCACCCCGCCCCGCTGCTCCGACGCCCTGCTGCCCCGCTGTCAAGCCCCGCCGCCCCACTGACCCGCCCCGCTGCCCCGCATCCCGCTGCCCCGCCGCCCTGTTGCCCCGCTACCCCGCCTCGCAACTGCCCCGCCTCCCCGCCCCGCCCCGCTGCCCCGCTGCCACGCCCCGCTGCCCCGATGCCCTGCCGCCCCGCTGCCACGCCGCCCCGCTGCCCCGCCCCGCAACTGCCCTGCCGCCCCGCCCCACTGCCCTGCCGCCCCGCTGCCCCTAACCTAACCTAACCTAACCTAACCTAACCTATCCCAACCTAACCTAACCTAACCTAACCTAACCTAACCTAACCTATCCCAACCTAACCCTTAACCTAACCTAACCTAACCTAACCTAACCTAACCCTTAACCTAACCTAACCTAACCTAACCTAACCTAACCTAACCTAACCTAACCCTTAACCTAACCTAACCTAACCTAACCTAACCTAACCCAACCTAACCTAACCTAACCTAACCTAACCCAACCTAACCTAACCTAACCCTTAACCTAACCTAACCTAACCCTTAACCTAACCTAACCTAACCTAACCTAACCCTTAACCTAACCTAACCTAACCTAACCTAACCCTTAACCTAACCTAACCTAACCTGCTGCCCCGCCGCCCCGCCCCTCTGCCCCGCCCCACTGCCCTGCCCCGCTGCCCCGCCGC
>JAWZYT010003599.1:5000-10000 GCA_034508575.1 Petrolisthes manimaculis | reverse complement strand
TCCCTTCTCGAACTTGACAAGGTTTCCACAATTCATGTTATGTTTTTTTTTTCAACCTTCTCCCTATCTTGGTATGGTTTTAACATGTGGATAATTATGGCATAACTGATTTCCTTTACGTCTTCCTGGAGTTTTCACTAGATAGTTGATGTGAGTAATTTTCTTTTCCACAACCCAAGGCCCACAATACTTTGCATTCATTGGGTTTCCTTGTAATGGAAACAACACTAATACTTTGTCGCCAGGCAAGAAGCTTCTCTCTCGTGCATTTCTATCATACCACTTCTTCATATCAATTTGAGATGCCTTTAGATTCTCACAAGCAATCTCTCTGGCCCTCATCAAGTTTCCTTTTAACTTCATCACATAACTCAACAAATTTGGTGCCTCTACATTTCCCAGCCAATTCTCCTTTAATTAACACTGAGTACCTGTTCTACATCCCTCCAAAACCCGGACGTGTGATCAGCATTGCAGCCAGTGGACTGTAATTTCTCTAGCTCAGTCACCTTAACACTGAGTACCTGTTCTACATCCCTCCAAAACCTGGACGTGTGATCAGCATTGCAGCGGGTGGACTGTAACTTCTCTCACTCACTCACTGTAAAGGGAAGTCGAGCTGTATAGCCTGTTTCCTCTTCCCATGAAACCAGGCAAGTCTGAACAAGGTGATAGTAAGGAACCATGGATTGAGATAAACACAATAAACAAACGGAGTTGAGTATATTCTTTGTTTCCCGGAATTACTCTTCACACACATAAAATATGTACAACAAATAGCCCAGAGCAACCAATGATCACGGTAATGCTCTTAATACTAGGGAATTGACCCCAAGTCCACTACACAATAAATATCACAGCAATCGGAGAGCTCAGGTAGCCAGCGAGGAGAGCAGCTTTCTTGGTGTGATGCTGAGAGTGCTCTGCCGACTGAAGGTAAGTGGAGTCCTGTAGTAAACTCGGTTGGGCTTCAGAAGGAGATGAAACGGGACACTGAGGCTTCAATAAATCTTGTAGTAGACGAGTCGAGCATTTCTTCGGACTCATCCGACTACCAATCAGCACCCCAATAGTCCGGAGAAGTAAAGTGGTGTTTCGCCCTCACACTGTGCTAGAAAAATTTCAATTTTCAGGCAAAAAAAATGCTAAAACACGTTTTTTTGGCCCAAAAAGTCGATTTGTACTATGCTAGAAAAAAATCAATTTTCAGGCATAAAAAATGCTAAAACACGTTTTTTTGGCCCAAAAAGTCGATTTGTACTGTGCTAGAAAAATTTCAATTTTCAGGCAAAAAAAATGCTAAAACACGTTTTTTTGGCCCAAAAAGTCGATTTGTACTGTGCTAGAAAAATTTCAATTTTCAGGCAAAAAAAATGCTAAAACACGTTTTTTTGGCCCAAAAAGTCGATTTGTACTGTGCTAGAAAAATTTCAATTTTCAGGCAAAAAAAATGCTAAAACACGTTTTTTTGGCCCAAAAAGTCGATTTGTACTGTGCTAGAAAAAAATCAATTTTCAGGCAAAAAAAATGCTAACACACGTTTTTTTGGCCCAAAAAGTCGATTTGTACTGTGCTAGAAAAATTTCAATTTTCAGGCAAAAAAAATGCTAAAACACGTTTTTTTGGCCCAAAAAGTCGATTTGTACTGTGCTAGAAAAATTTCAATTTTCAGGCAAAAAAAATGCTAAAACACGTTTTTTTGGCCCAAAAAGTCGATTTGTACTGTGCTAGAAAAAAATCAATTTTCAGGCAAAAAAAATGCTAAAACACGTTTTTTTGGCCCAAAAAGTCGATTTGTACTGTGCTAGAAAAATTTCAATTTTCAGGCAAAAAAAATGCTAAAACACGTTTTTTTGGCCCAAAAAGTCGATTTGTACTGTGCTAGAAAAATTTCAATTTTCAGGCAAAAAAAATGCTAAAACACGTTTTTTTGGCCCCAAAAACGTGTTTTAACAGGCAGGCAGGCAGGTAGGGAGGCAGGCAGGTAGGTAGGGAGGCAGGCAGGCAGGCAGGTAGGCAGGCAGGCAGGTAGGCAGGCAGGCAGGCAGGTAGGGAGGCAGGCAGGTAGGGAGGCAGGCAGGTAGGGAGGCAGGCAGGCAGGCAGGCAGGCAGGTAGGTAGGCAGGCAGGCAGGCAGGCAGGCAGGTAGGGAGGCAGGCAGGTAGGCAGGCAGGTAGGCAGGCAGGCAGGCAGGCAGGCAGGCAGGTAGGTAGGCAGGCAGGCAGGGAAATCTGACTTATATAGGGATGAACTGAACACATTTTCTATCCCGTTTCTACCACTAAAGAAAACGTGTTTTCATACACCATGCTATTATATATTAGATATATAGATTAGAAATTATTCATTATTATTATTATTACTACTATTATTACCTGTATTATTATTATTATTATTATTATTATTATTATTATTATTATTATTAGTAGTAGTAGTAGTAGTAGTAGTAGTAGTAGTAGTAGTAGTAGTAGTATTGCCAATTGAGGCTTTTGTTCTGGCTATACTTACGACTCTCTCTCTCTTTCTCTCTCACACACACATGTAAACAAAGAAACATTTGCAATGAAATGAAATGAAAATAATGCCCTTGAAAACGAATAATGTGTACTAAAAGTGAAATAGTAGTCTTAAAAATCGTGTAGAGTAAAGTGAAGTATAAAGGTGTGCAATATAGTAGATGAAAATTGAAAATGACTCGAATGTGTAAATGCAGTGTTGCCATGGTGTTGTAGCCACCACTAGCCACCTGTAGCCCAAGTGTGAAGGGTAGAAGCAGTGTTACCAATGTTTTGTAGCCCAGTTTTGTAGCCCGAAGGTGAGTTGTGATTGGCTAAAATGGGGGTGTTGGCGATTTTTGTCGAATATATATAAGGTCGTAAGCCGCCGGGGTGGTTGGTGGGGTGGGGGAGGGTAAAACAAGGGCTTGGGGGGGCCATTTTTTGGATTTAGAGGCGAAATAAAAAATTTTTTGGGCTTCTTCTCGACAGCCTAACCAAACCAAGCCTTATTTAACCTAACCTCTTCCTATTATAATTAGTAGTAGTAGTATTAGTAGTAGTAGTAATATTAGTAGTAATAGTAATATTACCTAACCTAACCTAGACCACAGCAGACTACCAGGACCTAACCGGGGCATACTACCGGGACCTAACCGGGGCAGACTACCGGGACCTAACCTAACATAACAGAACCGGGACAGACTACCGGGACCTAACCGGGGCAGACTACCGGGACCTAACCTAACATAACAGGACCGGGACAGACTACCGGGACCTAACCGGGGCAGACTACCGGGACCTAACCTAACATAACAGGACCGGGACAGACTACCGGGACCTAACCGGGGCAGACTACCGGGACCTAACCTAACATAACAGGACCGGGGCAGACTACCGGGACCTAACCGGGGCAGACTACCGGGACCTAACCTAACATAACAGGACCGGGACAGACTACCGGGACCTAACCGGGGCAGACTACCGGGACCTAACCTAACATAACAGAACCGGGACAGACTACCGGGACCTAACCTAACATAGCCTAACCGGGGCAGACTACCGGGACCTAACCGGGGCAGACTACCGGGACCTAACCTAACATAACAGGACCGGGACAGACTACCGGGACCTAACCGGGGCAGACTACCGGGACCTAACCTAACATAACAGAACCGGGACAGACTACCGGGACCTAACCGGGGCAAACTACCGGGACCTAACCTAACATAGCCTAACCGGGGCAGACTACCGGGACCTAACCTAACATAGCCTAACCGGGGCATACTACCGGGACCTAACCGGGGCAGACTACCGGGACCTAACCTAACATAGCCTAACCGGGGCATACTAACCTAACCTAACCTAACCTAACCTAACCTAACCTAACCTAACCTAACCTAACCTAACCTAACCTAACCTAACCTAACCTAACCTAACCTAACCTAACCTAACCTAACAGAACCGGGACAGACTACCGGGACCTAACCGGGGCAGACTACCGGGACCTAACCTAACATAACAGAACCGGGACAGACTACCGGGACCTAACCGGGGCAAACTACCGGGACCTAACCTAACATAGCCTAACCGGGGCAGACTACCGGGACCTAACCTAACATAGCCTAACCGGGGCAGACTACCGGGACCTAACCTAACATAACAGAACCGGGACAGACTACCGGGACCTAACCGGGGCAAACTACCGGGACCTAACCTAACATAGCCTAACCGGGGCAGACTACCGGGACCTAACCTAACATAGCCTAACCGGGGCATACTACCAGGACCTAACCTAACCTAACCTAACCTAACCTAACCTACCGAGACCTAACCGGGGCAGACTACCGGGACCTAACCTAACATAACAGAACCGGGACAGACTACCGGGACCTAACCGGGGCAGACTACCGGGACCTAACCTAACATAACAGGACCGGGACAGACTACCGGGACCTAACCGGGGCAGACTACCGGGACCTAACCTAACATAGCCTAACCGGGGCAGACTACCGGGACCTAACCTAACATAACAGAACCGGGACAGACTTCCGGGACCTAACCGGGGCAGACTACCGGGACCTAACCTAACATAACAGAACCGGGACAGACTACCGGGACCTAACCGGGGCAGACTACCGGGACCTAACCTAACATAACAGAACCGGGACAGACTACCGGGACCTAACCGGGGCAAACTACCGGGACCTAACCTAACATAGCCTAACCGGGGCAGACTACCGGGACCTAACCTAACATAGCCTAACCGGGGCATACTACCGGGACCTAACCGGGGCAGACTACCGGGACCTAACCTAACATAGCCTAACCGGGGCATACTAACCTAACCTAACCTAACCTAACCTAACCTAACCTAACCTAACCTAACCTAACCAAACCTAACCTAACCTACCGAGACCTAACCGGGGCAAACTACCGGGACCTAACCTAACATAGCCTAACCGGGGCAGACTACCGGGACCTAACCGGGGCAGACTACCGGGAC
>JAWZYT010003598.1:262500-286969 GCA_034508575.1 Petrolisthes manimaculis | reverse complement strand
TTGGTTGTTATTGTTGGGGTTGTAGGGGTTGTTGTTGGGGTTGTAGATGTTGTTGTATACTGTTGTTGTTGTTGTTTTTGCTGTTGTTGTGGTTTCGGGGATCATCGCACCAATAATAAACGTCGCTCAACAAATATGCAGGGTGTTTTTTTTTTGCATAATTATTCTCTGCACTGTCTTCTAAAATGTCACCAAATAGCGACTTTCTAGAATAAAAATAATAATAAGATGAATAATAATAATAAGAAGAGGTTAAGACGTTACCTGTTTAACTAGGCTAATCTACACAACGTATGGATGGAAAGGATAACGAACGAAAAGGCTCCTCACCACCCACCACTCCCACCGGGGAATAGGAGATCGGAAATAACACTTTGTTTGTTATATAGAACGCACAAGAATTTTTTTAGGAAGAGTGGTTGAAGCCTAAGTCTAACATATATGTACTGACTACAAAAAAAAAGGAGAGAGAGAGAGAGAGAGAGAGAGAGAGAGAGAGAGAGAGAGAGAGAGAGAGAGCAGTCCGAAACTTCACCCACGCAACAAACAGCGTGCGTATCTGTGTGTGCGTGTGTGTGTGTGTGTGTGTGTGAGTGCGCGTGTGTGTGTGTGTGTGTGTTAGGGAGGGTGTCATTAGTCTGTTCAGTGAGCCATATTCTGAGTCATGCACCTTCAATTAGTAGACTTCCACTCACTCATATTGATCTCATCTCATGGGTAGGCTGAGCTCACAAAACACAACACTATCTCTGTCTCTATCTATCTATCTATCTCTCTATCACATTAATTCTCTCTCTTTATCTATCTATCTATCTGTCTATCTATCTATCTCTCTATCTCTCTCTCTATTTATCTATCTAACACATTAATTCTCTCTCTTTCTCTATCTATCTATCTATCTACGAGTATCTATCACTATCTCCCTCTCTCTAATTAGAATCTAAACAGCTCATGCCAAAAGAGAAAGAGAGAGAGAGAGAGAGAGAGAGAGAGAGAGAGAAAAGAGAGAGAGAGAGTATTGGGATATACTTGTGTTCTACTTTCTACTCCACTGCTGCTAATTATCCTTCCATCCCCACTGGCCACACCACCACCACCCCTCTCCCACACACACACTCTCCTTCCTTCCTTCCTTCCTTCCTCTCTTCTTTCATGTGTAACCCTCTCTCGAAACTCTGTGATCCCTTCTTCACTCTATTTGCTCTTATGATTACGTCTGTCTCCCTATTCCAGTCCTTGATTCATTATATCCTTTCTGCATATCTTGTAAACTCTCTCTCTCTCTCACTCTCTCTCTCTCTCTCTCTCTCTCTCTCTCTCTCTCTCTCAACATACAGACACGTAAAAAAGTCAAATTGCCTATTACACTGCAGTCGATGAGTAGCCTACGGTAGTTTATTAAAAGTAAGCCATATTTAGCCAAGGTGACGAAGAGCAGTACAGTACGGGCAGGGCAGAAGGAAGGAAGGGCAAGGATATATTGATAGAGGGAAGGGCAAGGATATAGAGATAGAAGGAAGGGCAATGATATAGAAATAGAAGGAAGGGCAAGGATATAGATATAGAAGGCAGGGCAAGGATATAGAGATAGAAGGAAGGGCAAGGATACAGAGGGGCAGGCAAAGCAGGGACAGATAATACAGATAGAGAGCAAGACAAAACAAGGAATGTAAATTGAAAAGGAGGGCAGGACAGGAAACAAAAAGGACATGACAGGGGCAGGTCAACCCTATCGACCCTTGACAACATAACATTATACTATAGCTAGATGTACAGTCAGCCTCGGGAATTCGTATACACCACTGTAACATCAAGGTGTCGTAACAAGTAGAAAAGTGTGTGCATTAATTTCCCAACACCAGACTTTTTTACTTATGTTTTTTTTTTTTTTTTTTTTTTTTTTTTGCTAACACTTGATTCAACCACATTAACATCAAGGTTTAATTTCCCAACACCAGGGTTTTCTACTAATTTATTTTGGCTAATACTTGAATCAGTCAGCAGAGCAATGACTACAAATACATACAAGCACAATATTCAGTAGACTCGTTTTATATCAATTATTATGTGTAACGAATTTCTGAGGTCGACTATACACAGGCAATGCACATCTTCCCCCCATTCCCCCCATCCTCCCCATCATCCCCCCCCCATCCTCCAACACCCCCCTCGTGCCTGGTATAAAGCACCAATATCCAGGAACACAATCCCCAGAACCCCAAGATTCAATAGTGGATAGTCTGGTTTGCATCTGCCGGTATGTTGAGATTCGGTTTTCCAAAATTTCCACCGAATTATTAGGAATTAAGTCCCCTTCTTCCATTAAAAATAAAAATTAAATCAAACAAAATACAGCTTTAGTATATAATTAGTAAATCTTTAGTGTACTGTAATGTATGTAATATTGATGTTGGTATTTTGATTGTTACTGAATATTTTACGACACGCCAAAATACGATACAATTTTCACCTGTCTGGGTACAATGCGTTGAGGCACAATATGCACCTCAGAAGCTGATATTGAGTATGACCCAATATCGGAACGCTACTGTACTTCTCTCATTTACACTCCTAGGCAACCCACTCCTTCCCCACCCCCCCTGGTTCCACCTTCATTCACACCAGTCCAACTTTATATTACTCTACCCCCTCCTCTTCTTTCCTACCTACACCTCCCCTCCTCCACTTTTATATTACTCTACCCCCTCCTCTTCATTCCTACCCACACCTCACCTCCTCCTCCCCCTACATGGACACAACCTACTCCCTCCCCCACTTCAGTCACAGCTCTAGCCTTCCCCACTCCCCCTCCCCCCAACCTCCTTCCCCTTTACATACATCTACCCATATAGCCTACTCCTCCCACTCTCCCCTTCATTCCTTTGTTCCTTTGGCCAGGTAAGTTAATTGCTTTTCCAACCCAGGAAATATCATTAACGCGAGGTGCTCAAGCTACCCGAGGCGTGGAAAGGATACGAGCCAGTGAATTCCCGAGTGATTAATAACACACCGACACCAACACTCACTTATCGACGAGTAGGCACCCTCTTCCTCTTCAATAACAAACACCAATTATCGAGGTGTAGTAATTGCTTGCCTACAATCAACAACTTTTTTTTTTTTTTTTTTTTTTTTTTTTAGTTTTGCACCATGTGTTTTTTTGTTTTTGTTTTCTGTGACACTTTAAATCGTTTGTTGTCAATTTCTGGTATGTAATTATATAGTAATATAGTAATTAACACGAGCTACATTGGCCAAGTGTGTGCTGTCAAAAACTCTATCTGTTGATTAAAAGTGAACTTATTATATATATATTAACAGCGAAAATATTATCAAGAGCTGGTAAACAAAACACAGTATACAGAACATTAGGTTATACGAATATAAATATAATAAAGATTGTGTATGATTATTTATTTATTTATTTGTGTATGATTTATTTATTTATTTGTGTATTTATTTGTGTATGATCTATTTATTTATTGTGTATTTATTTGTGTATGATTTATTTATTTATTTATTTGTGTATTTATTTGTGTATGATTTATTTATTTATTTGTGTATGATTTATTCATTTGGTGCGTGTGTATAATAATAAATAAATATATAGTGTATATATGCGTATTTTGTATGTAGGTGTAATATTATGTAGTGTATAATATTATATATATGCGTGTGTGTTTTTTTCTGTAGGTGTGGGTATAAGTGTGTGTGGTAGTGGTGATATGAGTGAGTCAGGCCACGTCCCAGCCTGGCCACTACACCTGAGACTTCTACCACTACACCTGAGCAGCATCATATACTATATTCCAGACATGTATTGTAGGAGTCATACACACCGTTTTATACCTTCCTTTCTCCTTTCCTTTCCTACCTACCTACCTCCTTCCTCTCTCCCTACCTCTCTTCCTATCTCCCTACCTCCTTCCTCTCTCTCTTTCTATCTCCCTACCTCCCTCCTCTCTCCCTCTCCCTAACTCCTTCCTCTCCTCCCTATCTTCTTCTTTCCCACCCATCTTCCCTCCCTCCAACACTTCGTCTGTGTAGCTAGATATATGGTCTGTACTCAACTGTATACACGCACCAACAAACACAAAACATTCTTTCAACAGGTGACAGAAGAGAATTAAAAAAAAAAAAGTTGTGAAAGCATATGAGATCATTATATGTCTTAATTAAATACTCATTAAAAGTGTTGACAGCTTCATCACGTTTCCTTCTATCAATAGACATCAAACGATTATATACTTCTGTAAGAAATTGGCCCCCACTGGAAACTTTATGAAGGATAAGACCAGGTTTCATTGCAATTATGTGTCAAACGCCCAATGACAGATACAGTTTTCTTATGATAAATACTTGAAATAATAAGTACGATTTAATAAAAAAAAAAACTCCAGATGAAAATGTAAAAAAATCATATAATTCCCTTCGTTCTATCTCAGTCATTTAAGAGGGTGTGGGAGTAGGGGACAGGCTTGGGGGGAACTGGGGGGGGGGTGCGGGAATAGGGGGACAGGCTTGGGGGGGTAGAAGCCTGTGCTCCTATTCCCGCACCCTCTTAACATCCCAAAACTCCCTCAAGCCTGTCCCCCTACTCCTACACCCCCCAAAAATCACTCCAAGCCTGTCCCCCTATTCCCGCACCCCCTTAAAGGAAAATGTACTTTGGTCACACAGCGGGATCCCTTTTCTTACAAATTAAGTAGATTATTCTTGGCATAGTTTGTTAATTCGGAGCAGTCAATTATATCCAGATTTTTCCAGCACTAAATTTTCCCCTTAATTAACCTCATACAACTCAAACACTATTGTAAATTATACTCTTTATCATTTGTGTATTAATAAGGGTAAGGACTTTATAATTAAATGTAGTACAGGGTGCATAAATTATAATCTTTGACTGTACACTTAGAGAACACTGTAAAACACACTACAATTTCACTACATCTTGACTATGTACAGTACAATATAATACCTTTATATTCACCACACCTACACTGCCCTTGCAACTCGGCTGTTCCCCCCAAGTAATTATATAAAACAAAAAGTATTAATAGAGTTGAATCATGGCCCCCAACCCAACGTCATAAACTAGCACGAGTGGCAAATTGAAGTGTTATTCCTTCAGCCATATATTTCCCACCCAGAGAGAAAGAGAGAGAGAAAGAGAGAAAGAGAGAGAGAGAGAAAGCAAGTTAAAGTCGTGGACAATAGTTCAACTTTATGACCACTTCATAAAATGCTGCTCCATGGAACTACTAGACTACTGCATGGTGGACACATTTACCATTTTCCGATCTTGTTAAGGGACCAAATGCGGAGATCCCGAACCAAGACTTTGTATAGTTTAAGTTCCAATGTTCTCCAAACCGTGCCACGAGACTGTTGCCCTCGGTATAGAAGCCGTTTTGTGGTGCAGTTTGGAGGAGTCCGTAGCCATCGCCAGACTCCCCAAACAAAATCACGACCCACTTAAAGGGACACTTACATTACAGGCAAAAGATACAACACAGAGGAAATTACTCCAACGGCAAAGTGTTATTCTTTTCACTTGAATTTAGACATTTTACGTCCATTTTGTAGGAGAACATTTTATTATACTAGGGAATTATAGGCTAATCATTCATGCCAACTGTGAAATTCAATATACTCTCTCATGGTTATTTTCTGTTCTGGCATCACTGTGTAGGACTCATTCACTAACACCAATTTCGGGTTAAGTCACGTGCCCCTTCAATAAATATGCAAATTGTGTAATACTTTCCATTTTATATGCACTATATTTTTACTACAGAAATGAATGTTTTAGTCAAAATGAACAAACTCGAAATTCACTTTGAAAAAAAAAAAAAAATTTAAGTTCAACACATACATATTAAAAATGTATAAATTCAACATATATATACATATTATCCATCTATATATACAACTGTGTTTGCAAATGAAGATAATAATTAACCAGGCGTGCAAATGTTTACTTCAGTTTGTCTTGGTCTGCATCTCACTTACCCAAAAAGTTGAGGAACGAGATGAGGAATGAGAGTTTGTGTATTATCCTCAGGGAAAAATTACGTTCTTTTTAATTGTGCCACCCTCACCCTAAAAATTATAAGATTAATTTTCAACGTCTTAGTAATTATTTTTTATATATATGTGTGTGTGTGTGTGTGTGTGTGTGTTAGTCTTTAAGTCTATGTGTGTGTTGAACTTTGTGTGTATGTGTTAAAGTTTGTGTGGAAGTGTGGGGGTGTGGAGGTGTTAAACTGTGTGTGTGTGTGTGGTAAACTTTGAGTGTATCTTTGTGAGTGTGTGGACATAAGCATAATAATCGTGCGTGAATGTGTGAAAGCATGTGTCTGGGTAATGTATACAACACAATTATCTGCATGTATGTGTATGTGCACGAGGCTGTGTAAAATCACCAAAGTGTGTTCGTGTCTGTGTGTGTGTTTTGTATGTGTTTGTTGGTATGTGTGTATGTGTGTGTATGTGTGTGTGTGTGTATGTATGTTATGTATGTATGTGTATGTATGTGTGTGTGTGTGTGTGTGTACGTGTGTGTGTGTGTGTATAAACGTATGCATGTCCGCTCAACATTGCCGCTAAGTGCCATGAAATTAGTTTGCATGATTTGCTAAAAGTTTATAAAATCACGTGGAGTAATTTCATGGCCTTTAGCGGTGACCTCCACTGGTGCTGGACGCTGGGAGGCAAAATAAAGACTCTGGTGAAAATAGTGTGTGCAAAAAAATGTACATCAGCAAAATTCAAATGTTGGAAATTTCGGGAAATTGTATTACTTTAGCATGTGTGCTTGTATGTACAGTATAGTGTGTGTGTGTGTATAATTGTATGTGTGTGTATGTGTGTGTGTGTATAATTGTATGTGTGTGTGTATATATATGTGTGTGTGTGTGTGTGTGTGTGTGTGTGTGTGTGTGTGTGTGTGTGTGTGTGTGTGTGTGTGTGTGTGTGTGTGTCCTAATTAATCTGTACCTTGGTAATACATTTTTGTACCGACTTTGTAGACGACTTTTACAGTACAGTACAGGCAGAGCTAGAAGGCTATTTTATTGTATATACAGTATTCTCATTGTTTCATAATCACTTTTGGACAGATTTAACATACCCCACCCAACCCATCTCCCTTGGATGGTGATGTGTATACCGCATTATACATTTCATTCCAGTATAAAAGGAACGACATGTATAATTGGTACACATATATTCCAGTGAAGTAAGGAAGGACTCTTGAGGGTGTAATATATATTGCTGGCAGGTCTGGAGACTAATGTTCACTCCTCTAAAGTGTTTCACAAAGCCGACGGACCGACTACAGTGATGTGGTGTTTCTTTCTTGGCATAATTTGTAAGAGTTTGGAGCGACCAATAACACGTAACCAAACCCGCCTTTTGGAAAACGTGTATAAATGAATACATCTACGAAGACGATATATTGTGAGAAAACAGCGTTACCAAATGTAAGTGATTCTTAAGATGCTTGCTTTAGTTTTTTTTCTTATGTTCCGACACTGGATATAGGCTTCATCAAGCCCGTTACCGTAGCCCAGGTCAACTACTACTCACAGACACACACACACACACGTCACGACTTCCAAACTGGCACCCAGCCACAGAGGGAGGAAAGTGAGGGTAATTCCCCAATACTTCCGCTGTTATGGTACCAGTGAGGGTGTTTTACGACGTTCGGTGGCCTAATAGTTAGTGTATGAAATTCGATTTGGAAGAGTAAATAAATATTCTCAGCCCCTCACCTGAGAGGATTCCATTTCCCAACTTATAGTTTATGAGTACAGAATTGTTTTCCTTTTTCATCTGTAGTTTTAGAATTCAAGTAACATAACTCAAGGAGACCAGACCGTCCTATAAAGCAAGGAAAACCACAACCGTACATACAACGTCTATCTGCCTGCCTATCTGCCTGCCTGCCTGCCTGCCTGCCTGCTTGGAATGGAGCCTATCTGTTAGTGTACTGTTGTGATGGTGTTGGTTGAGGAGGAGGAGGAGGAGGAGATGGTAGTAATGTTAGTAGAGAAGGAGAAATGCTGGTTGTGTAGACTGTGAGGGAGAGAGTAAGTCTGATAGTGGTGAGGGAAGATGGAGTGAAAGTGATGAAGATTGTGTATAGCAGAGGTGGTGGTGGTGGAGAAGGAGGGGATGTTGGTGATGGAGATGTTACGTGAGGGTAGGCTGGTGGAGAGAGATTGGCTATTAAGAGACGTGGTTGGGGTAGTAGGCTGGAGGTAGAGGAGTATACGATGGCTGGGGATGGTTGGTGAGAGTGGGGTTAGAGATGGGATACTGGGGTGATGGTAGGCTGGCGTGGGGGTTGGGTGGGGCTGGTAGGGGTGGTGGGGTGATGGTAGGTTGGTAGGGAAGGTGGGGGTTGGCTGGTGGTTGTGAAGATGGATGGTAATGGTCTCTCCTGTTGGGGGGGAGGGAGGAAGGGAGGGGGTTACTCGACCACTACAATTTGCCTCTAATTAATTGTCATTCCTCTTGAGGGAGAAAATGGACAGGCAGATGGAAGTGCAGTTTTTTTTTATACTGGACGTGGATGCTTCGTTAATGGTAATGATAAAAGAAAATTATCTACTCGATAGGAAGCCCTAGGAACAGAAGGAGAAGGGTTACTTTAAAAATAACAAATTATCTGGTTTTGGAAAATGAAGCAAGCATTTAAAAATATGTTCGTGTGTGTGTGTGTGTGTGTGTGGTGTATAGAAGTTGAACAACGAGAAAGAAAGAAACCAGCAAGAAGTTGAAAAATAAAATAATCTAGAAGGAAAAATCGTGGAATAAAATCTTTAAAAAGAAGAAATAAAGAGTAAAGCTGAGGAGGAGAGGTAGGCTACTCTAGCAGACGAAGGAGAGCAACAACAACAACAACGACAACAACCCCAACTGGAGCACGACATACACAAATGGAACAATTTCCAACCTATCCCAGGCCACCCCCACACAAAGAGCAGCAAACAGCAAGCAACCTTTGAGATCATAACAGACCCCATTGTGAACGTGAACGAAATTGAGGAAATGAAACATGAGGGTATACGTGAAGGGGAAAAATAACTGCAGAAAATGGAAACCGTACGACTTTGGCAGCAATAAATTTCATTATTTTTCGGATTTGGAACCTGGTTAAATGGGGTTTTAAGGCTTAGTATAGATTTGTTCAAGCGACTATAAACAGCACTCGAATATATTGTTACACCAACCATGCACCTGAAGGCAAGGCAAGGGTAAGGAAGGGAAGGGAAGGAAAGGGTAAGGAATGGAATATAATGGAAGGGAATAGAAGGGATGGGAAGGGAATAGAAGGGATGGGAAGGGAATAGAAGGGATGGGAAGGGAATGGAAGGGAAGGGAAAGTGAATAGAAGGGAAGGGAAGGGAAAGGAAGGGAATAGAAGGGAAAGGGAAGGGAAGGAAAGGGAATAGAAGGGAAAGGAAAGGGCAGGGAAGTGGACCAAAGCTGGAAACTAGATATTTATTTTTGTGTGGTTCAGAACGAGTCGGTAACAGAGAAGTGAATGGATGGGTATGCAAGAGAAACGCTATGCCGGAAACACCCTCACTACTTTCTCTTCAATTTAGAGGGAAAAATATATACCCGGACTTTAAGCTTTATTATTCCAACAGCTGCAACTATCTGTACTTGCACCCAAAAAAAAATAATTATAAAAAAAAAAAAAAAAAAAAAAAAATAATAATAATGATAATAATAATAAATTCATAAATAAATAAATAAATAAAAATAACCAAGTATTTTTTATTTTCATAATTCCTTTTTTATTTTCATAATTTCATAAAAGAATGTCAATCTATACACACACACACACACTCACAAACACACAAGCACACACACACACACACACAAGCACACAGACACACACACACACACACACACACACACAGACACACACACACACACACACACAGAGCAATCCCGTATTCAGCTGCACACAGAATATGATGTAGCTTTCGGGTTTTCTTTTGCTGAAATAAATCTTCGTATAAGTCAGCCACGAAACTAAAAATAAAGAGACCGCACCTCACTTTTTAAAAAATTACAGAAAACCATCTTAGATATATTTAACGTATATTTTTATTTATTACACCTTTTTTAGCTACAGGAAAAACAGCATCTATATATTCAATTTCCCTGCCAACCATGTCCTTTTCTGAGTCGCCACGCAAGCCCCCCCTCCCCCACGAATTTTTATATATTTTTTTATTCTTATATATATTTTTTTACTTAGCACATTGTCAGTCTTCATATTTTTTTTTTTTGCAAAGGCCCCCTACCTATTTTTTTTTTCTACGTAGTACATTGGCAGTCTCCTTTTTTTCTTTTTCTTTGTATTTTTCTTTCGTGTTTTTTTTGCTTTTTTAACTTTCGAATTCTGTTGGTGGGGTTCTTCCATACGTTATTTTGGAAAATCGTTGACATTTGATAAGTTTTATTGGTAGATTAAGAAGAAAAAAAATAATGTATATGTTTTTCGCTTGAATATGAAATTAAAGTCATCATAAAACGTATATATTTTTTTATCTTTTGACGTTGGAGTGAAATATAATTGTAGACAGCCCGTACTGTAAGATGGAGTTATATGAGTCCTTCAAATATTGCCACGAAACACGATCCTTCCATATATATATACTGTAGTTGGTGTGTCGTGGCAATATCACAGGGTCCCTTCATATACAGTGTAGGTATGAAGAGAGTGAGGGATTGGTATGGACTAGCGACATTGCTACTATCGACCCCACCACAACACACACACACACACACACACACACACACACACACACACACACACACACACACACACACTCACACACACACACACACACACACATACACATACACACACACACACACACACACACACACACACACACACACACACACACACACACACTCAAACACGAGTCTAGAAACACCATTTACACACCTGCATAGAGTAGTGACTGAAGCATTAACTCTATCGACCCTACTATACACACACACACACACACACACACACACACACACACACACACACACACACACACACACACACACACACACACACACACACACATACACGAGGCTACAAACACCCGTGTACGTACAGTCGGTGGCAAGAGTCCGGTCACCTCATTCAGGGGTTCAAGAAAGATAACTCTAAGTATAAAATTTCAACAAACACATTCACCATACTAGATTACAAAAAAAAAAAAAAAAAAAAAAAATCCATGAGCAAACTTAATAAAATTCTCTGTTTTTTTTTTGTTTGTTTTTAGTTTACGAGTCAATGAAACTTTTAAACTTTTATTTCCATACTGTACTTCCTGACTTGACAGGTGAGGCGACAGGATATTTGTCGTCTACTGTACATGACGGTGTTGGTGGCCTTTTTAATCCAACCTTTATTCTTCTTCCTGTGTCATGAGGTCACCTGCTGGTCCCTATCAAGGTAAACAAATATATGGTGTTCATATCCACACCCACACCTGGGAACTCCTCGTCGCTACTACTATTATTTATTACTGTACTCTCCCTTCCCCTTGTGAGTATACGCTGTCTCTCTCTCTCTCTCTTTCTCTCTCTCTCTCTCACTATTTATCTATCTCTCTTTATCTCTCTATCTAGCTACGAGTATCTATCTCTATCTCTCTATCTCTCTATCTCATCACCTCAACTCACCTCACCTCACTACACTACACTACAGCACACTACATCACACTACACTACACAGACGTCATCCTGACCTGCATACTCTATTCAACTGTACACCTCTCCCACCAATTAACACTTTGCTGCACGAGTGACGCACATGTGATGCAAGGTTTCCAGTACATACAGTATATATTGTGCTTCTGTGCTTCACTTCTCTCGTGGTACAGGTAAATAATTGGAGGACTTGTTTACCCCAAATTTTCTGACTACAAAACATTATTCCACCGAGTATATTTTTTTTATTTCAATTAACCCTTAAGTTGACACTGAGTCGTCTACAATATATTCAGTTTAATTCCAGATCAATTATTACAGCAACACGGAAAATGTCTTATAGTCCAGTCAAGAATTAATATAAGAATAGTGTATTTCGAGAGCTTCTCACGTGTCCAATCAAATCCTGTGAGAGTGAGTGTGATGAGAGAGAGAGAGAGAGAGAGAGAGAGAGGAGAGAGAGTGAAGAGAGAGAAAGAGAGAGAGAGGGAGTGACCGGCAATTATAGGTGTGTCCCAACTTTTTCCAATGGAGAGAGAGAGTGAGTGAGAGAGTGAGAGTGTGTGTGTGTGAGTGAGTGAGTTATCAGGAGGTGTGATGAAAGAGTCGAGTGTCTGAGTGAATTATTTTTCAACTTGTAGACACATTTATAATCCCAAATCCTACGTGAGTTATTATATATACACAATTTAATTGTTACAAAAGTTACCAGGCCACCAGAGAGAGAGAGAGAGAGAGAGAGAGAGAGAGAGAGAGAGAGAGAGAGAGAGAGAGAGAGAGAGAGAGAGAGAGAGAGAGAGAGAGTGAGAGAGAGAGAGAGAGAGAGAGAGAGAGAGAGAGAGAGAGAGAGAGAGTGAGAGAGAGAGAGAGAGTGTGTGTGTGTGTTAGAGGTAGTAAGTGAAAAAGAGAGAGAGAGAAAGGTGAGTGAGTGAGAGAATGCCAACCTGAGTGAAATATTTACTATCACAGTCGGTATCAATGGCTGTGAATTTTAATGGGTTCCTGCATGGTGAAAATGGTAATACTCTTTATTTTGTGTTTTTGTAGCGGTCCAACCCTAAAGTGCTAATGACGAGTGAAACATTTTGCGCTAACTTGTGTAAAACTGTTGTTTGAAGTGAGGAACGGATAGACAGACAGATAGACAGATAGATAGACGGCAGATAGATAGATAGATAGACAGATAGACAGACGGGCAGACAAGACAGATAGATAGATAGACAGACTGGTTGATGGATAGAAGGGTCGATAGATAGACAGACAGATAGATAGACAGACAGATTGGTTGATGAACAGATAGATAGACTGACACAGATAGATAGATAGACAGACTGGTTGATGGACAGAAAAGTAGATAGATAAACACACAGGCAGATATACAGATAGACTGGTTGATGGACAGAAGGGTCGATAGATAGACACACAGACAGATAAACAGACGGACAGGTTGGTGGACAGAAGGATAGATAGATAAAGAGAGAGACAGATAAACAACGGACATGTTGATGGACAGAAGGGTAGATAGATAAACAGACAGACGAACAGAAAGAAATATACAAAAACACAAATATACAGACAGACACGAACAGACAGACACACAGACAAACAGACAGAGACAGGGATAGACAGACAGACAGACAGACAGAGAGCTCACACAATTGAACGTCAAGGAAAGTCAACTCCTATTTTTTTTTTCAGTCGACGATGCAAATTTTCGATGTTTTTGTTGTTCGAATTGATATCCATGACTGGCGTGATAGGAAAATAAGTCGTGAATGAATTACCACTTCTCTCCCCCGCCACCAAAAAAAAAAAAATATATATTATGTTACGAAATCTAGGCACTTACAATAATACACTTTGTTTATGCCGGAAAAAAATAATATCTGTCTTACTATGTTTATAAATATTATTATGCACCATCTATATAGACTATTCATTTCCTTGTACAATATATAGGTGTTTGTCATCACACACACACACACACACACTCACACACACACACACACACACACACACACACACACACACACACACATTGAAATCTGACCGTGGCTTCCTTCACAAGAATAACAATATATGAAACTCGTGTTATTCCGTGATAATATTTTGTGTATATAAACTACTGACATATTCATTCATTCATTAATTCCCAAGAGGACTTTATAATCCAGTACATATTATTGTGCCTACGGTGTTTTATTTATGCAGAGCTTATATTACATATTTTGTACAGAACCAAACAGTTTAGAATACAGAAACTTTAGAATGTGTTTAAGATTTAATTACCAAAGTATTTTATAATCAGGTTATTTCCTTGATTAACTCGGCCAATTCCTGCCTCGTCCTTCGGTAAACTGACATTATCAATTATACACAATATGTATTTCTTGTCAGTTGAGTAATAGATAATAACAATGTGAGTTCCTCCTGAAATAATACCTTATAATATTACAAAAATCTATTAATAATTTGCCATCAATACTGAAAATATCAGAATATAAATGAGGAAATAACTAACAGGACTTTCCATGTAAAATTAACGACAAAGTTCACACTTTTCACACAAAATCCAGCTTCGCTCTCAGGTAATTCATTAAATAATAATTTAATCCTCACATAAAAACTATTATCATTTTTATACAATGGTAGGCGTTGTCGTTATAATAATTTTACTAGGGTAACGAAAAATATATTCAGTGTAAACAGAGTGATGTTAAACTACATCACAATCTTTATTTAGCATCATTATTATTTTATATTTATAGAAGTTATTCAATATTTATTAAACAAAAAAAAAAGTGGATGGGAACTAAAATTAATTTGTAGGTAAAGAGGGTGCCGCTGTTAAACCACAACAACGCGAGTTTGGTGAAAGCCCAGTGTGGTTCCCGTTTAAATTTTATGTCCCAAACTATGCATACCAAATACTCCTCCAATGTATAGGCGAGTGTCCAGCCTGGCGGAATGTGTGTGTGTCCTGTCCTCATGTCCCGTGTTGTTGGGGATTAGGTACATGGAAATAGGAGTTAGGGGAGGTGCAGGCAAGATTAGGGACAGAGGATTAGGGACGCGGGGATTAAGGATATTAACTTTATAACGATCCAACAGCTGGTTTTGTCATTTTCACATTATTATTATTTGTCACTATCTATATTATATCATTTTATGGCTTGTGTCTCATTAATTAATCTGAATAATTCCATACGACTATAATATCCCACAAAACATCTGACAGTCGACTATTCTTCCTACTATTCGTCTACCATTTCTCTTCTATTCCTCTACCACTCCTCTTTGGCACAATTACTAGGGTGGGTGAGTTGGAGACATAGAGGAGAGATGCTGCTTATTAGTGTAGGAGATTCTCTTGTTTATTGGTAAATTAGATGGTCTCCGATTCCTCCAAACTATGCCAGGAAACAGATGCCTTCAATGGTACATAGGGGATATGTTTCGTGGCATAGTTTGAAGGAATCACAGACCTTCCAATTCACCAACAAGAGAGTCTCCCCTTAATTAAGTATGCTAACACAGTAAAAGTTTATCAGTCAACCGCATGTTCTTATGTTAATTATGTGTGTCAATAAACTTAATTTGAGCAACATTCATTTTCTGCTCTCTGCCTCCTACACACACACACACACACACACACACACACACACACACACACACACACACACACACACACGTATTACAACATTACCACAATACTAGGGAAGATATCTTTGGTGGTGAACTGAAGGGATACTGTTTCCTCCAAGATATTCCAGTAAACAGATGACCTTTAATGTTAATAATCCGGAGTAACTGATTCCTCCAAACTATTCTAGGCAACCCAACCCAAACCAAACCAACCTAAACGTAACCTAACCTAACCTAACCATACCCAACACAACACAACACAAACCAACCTAAACCTAACCTAACCTAACCTTACCTAACACAACACAACACAACACAACACAAATCTAAACGTAACCTAACCTAACCTAACCATACCCAACACAACACAACACAACACAACCCAAACCAACCTAACCTAACCTAACCTAACCTAACCTTACCCAACATAACACAACACAACACAACCCAAATCTAAACGTAACCTAACCTAACCTCACCATACTCAGACAGTGGTGACGACGGCTTTGTTATGGAGCGTCTGGCCACATTCCAACTGAATTACACTATACTGCCAGGAAAACCACCCAAAACTTTGGTTACATAAAGAATTAAAAGGGAAAACTCTGGTGGGAAACGATCGCATCTCCTAGTTTTATGCCCTGGTAACCCACTCTTAAAGGCAGGTTCTCTTGTTAGTGAATTGGAAGGTCTCTGATTCCTCCAAACTATGCCAGGAAACACATGCCTTCAATGGTACTAATAGGGGATGTGTTTCCTGGTATAGTATAGAGGAATGACACACCTCCCAATTCACCAAGCAAGTGAATCTCCCCTTTACATATTATATCCAAATTTAGTCTTTGCTAAACCTCCCACTCCAACACCAACCAGACCTTCACGTAAAAAGTGTAAATGTTCAATGAATATCAGATTATTATTGGGATGTGAGAGTCTTCTGTGATGATGATTATTTTCCTTAAACAAATACTATCACTTTCTTGTCTAATTTCCAAAACATAATAAAATTATGCATAATAAATTTTCAACGAAGTTTATAATTAGCAACCGTGTACGAACTGTTCTAAAATAAAGGCAGGATAATGACTTCATATGACTGAGAGCAAAGGCACAAACATGACCTAATAATAATCCTTTTACATGGACATATACATTTTTTTACCGCATAAAATTTCGAAGGACAGAAAAAACAAAAGGAACTCATAATTCTTTTACTTGAACATTTATTTATTAATATATTTATTTATTTATTTTACTACACACAAACTCGACCTGATCTTTACAAATTAACTGATGAGGATTAGATGATAAAAGTTAAGTGTTTTGGGTAGAATTTATTTTTTTAATCGCGTCCTTAATATGAGGGTAAAGAGCATTAAGGTTTTACAAAAGTCTCGAGAGCAAAGGTGAAAACACGACTTCAAAAAGATCAAAAGGAAAGTCACAGTGTTGGTAATTCTGGAGCAACTGAATCCTCCAAACTATTCCAAGCAACGAGCCACCATAATCTTTCGTTAATCTGGTTCTGTTTTCTGGCACACCTCTGAGAAATCAAGTCGCTCTAATAAACCAAGGGTAATTTAAAATAGTCATTCATATTTCCAAGCATGAACACGAGTGGGTTCACGGGGTATGTGTCTTGGGTTTAATTAAGTTTTGGAATTATAATAAGCTGTGGTGAAAATTTGTCGTTAAAAAAAATGTTCGTTGAAGTTGATTTTTTTTTTTTTTTCATACGGGATATCAAATACAAACTACATATCGTTCACTGAGCTACTTATTATCATTATTATTATTATCATTATTTTATTTTTTTATTTATTTTGGAGGTGAGGAGACCGAACAAAGTGATTTAATATACAACCTATCCTTCAGGGAGCTATTAGGTTTTTTTTTTTTTTTTTGGAGGGGGGAAGGAGGATGTGGAGACAAGATAAAGTGATTCAGCTCAGTATTACCTAAGCAAAGTTTCCCTTGATCCATCCTGGGTAAAAAAGAATAAAATAGTGGTGGTGTTGGTGGTGGTGTTGGTGGTGGTGGATGTATATTGTAGTTAGTGTCTGTATTTACCTTAGTGACTGTCATGTTGGGGTTCATTACAATATATCACCAAGGCATTCCAAGCAGTCATTAATTCAGGGATACTTAACCCACAAGACACACCCTGCATCATTACTCATAAAAACTGCCACAGGAATAATCATTGTGGGTGGCCTAAACATTATTATATCTATTTTATATCTATTTTATATCTCTTTTATATCTCTTTTATATCTCTTTTATATCTATTTTATATCTCTTTTATATCTCTTTTATATCTATTTTATATCTCTTTTATATCTCTTTTATATCTCTTTTATATCTATTTTATTTTTCTGTGAATGCCTGACTGACTGAAAAATGATAACACAAGACAAGCAAAGCAGTGTAATAATCTAATACTAATACTAGCAGTGAAATATTTTGAGTCTCAGACCAAAATAAACAGTGGATATCAAAGTTATTCAGATGTTTAATTGATGGACTGAAGGCCTGACTGAAAAATTATATTACAAGACAAGCAAGAATTTTAAATATTTTGATGCTCATGCCTAAATAAACATACAGTGTGGATATCAAAGTTATTTAGATGTATATTTGACTGAATGACTGAAATATTACTATGCAAGACAAAAAAAAACAAGCAGTGTATATATGTATGTAACCTTTTCACGAGACTCAGAGCTAAATAAACATGGGTGTGTGTTATGTTGGGTATAAGCAGATATAGTTACAACCCAGCTGGATATATTTCACGGCCCCTCACGGTCTACTCGTACAATACATACAACGACTCCCTCAAGACGTGATATTTGCCGCCAAGCTCAGAGACACAACTGACTAAGCGCCACTATCACGTATAATATACAAGATATTCTCTTTACATTTTCATACATTTACCACTACCCCTATAGGACATGGTTATATGTGAATACTACCATTTGAAATATTATATTTATTTATATACACTGACCAGCCAGTAAATATATAAATAGATAGGTTTTTATGAGCTTGAGGCATTCTTGTACTGCTTGCTCATGGGTGCTTGGGCGTTTAGTGAGTTGTGCCTTCATGCCTCAGCTCAAATGGACAGCCCTAAGGGGAGATGCAGACAGACAAGCACAGGCATGGTGGGACTCCCTTCACAGCAGCACTGACGGAATGCAATGGTCCCTTCCAGTGTTCAAGTCAATTTCCCAAGGGATGTATCGTGTCTTGTCTCTCCACACCCACCTCCTCCACCTCAAGACACTCAACCATGGAACCCTTTCAAAGTTATGGTGGGAAATGATGCTTTGTTGAAGGTATATCACGTCACATGTAATATAATATCACTCAGTCTTCCTGTTATGTTATACCACGTCACAATATAATATCACTCAGCCTTCCTGTTAAGTTATATCACGTCACAATATAATATCACTCAGCTTTCCTAATCTCTGCCATGAACAAAGCAAAGTAAATATATAATTAAGCCAATGCACTTTCATCAGGGTAAAAGAAAAATCCACTATATATATCTTTACTACGTTACCGTAATAAGTATATGGTTTATGAGCAAGTTGGGGCCTCGTCTTTTATATTCTTCAGTACCTCACACACCTCCTTCACCTTCACGGAAAATGATCCTTCCTGGTCACCTCGAGAAAATGCAAACACAATATTCTAAAATTGCATCGGCCTGGGAAATGAGTGGGGGGACCGTGAGGCTGGCTACCTGGAACACCCTCTCATTTGCTGGGGGTATAGTTGGTGGAAAAAGTCCCGTCGCCTCACATACGGTACCCGCTTCTTGAAGGTTAATATTATAATATAAAGGCTAATAATAGAACAAACACATTCATTCCCCAAATACAAATTACAATATCCAGGAAGACAAATTAATGAATAAACTTTTCAGATTTTTTAAGTTTACGAGTTTGTCAAACTTACATTTCCATACTGAACTTCATGCCTTGGCAGATGTGAGGACAGTACATTTGCCTTCCATCGTTTTCATGTCCAATATTTTCCTTCCTTCTTTCATTCCTTAGTTTTCACGTCAAATTTGTTCCTTCCTTCCAAATTCGTGAAAAAATCTCCAATCCTCTGAGTGTATTATTATAACCTGTTGGATGAAGAACAGACGAACCACCAAACTGACTGACTGACTGACTGACTGACCATGTACAGAACGGAGGGGAAAATAATGTACTGGTGATACCCGGTTGACGAGTGCAGCGACGGGGAAAACCAAACCTGGGAACCTGACCGAAAAAAAAATAAGGTTGGTAGGTTGGAAATGCCAGCCAGCGAGCCAACCAACACAAGAGTAGGAAGGAAGGAAGGAGGAAGGTTCGGCTCGGGGCCCTTTTCATTTTCCTTTGAGGCACTTCAATGGGGAATGAGAACTCGCTAACGACTCTGCTGACCCTGTGTAACCCTCTGCTGCCTGGGACAAAAAACGGGGACATCGACGACTGCCTGGACCCGAGACGAGGAATGAAGAGAACACATTTTTGCTCAAGAGAGTTAATGAAAATGTGGGTTCCCTTACATGTATACTGTATATATATTGTATTTTGTATTATACAGTAGCATGGATCATTGAAAACACACACACATACACACATACAAATACAAACACACACACACATGGAAATACAAACACACACACACACACACACACACACACACACACACACACACACACACACACACACATACACACAAACTCCCAGGTATGGCGAAACTTTTTTCTTTATGCTGACGTTTGTATGAAAGTACTTGAAACACACACACACACACACACACACACACACACCTCAACAACAGGAATCCCATAGACAACCACTGAACCACCATCACAATCACAATCATTATTAAACCCTAATTTCTTACTCAAAGGCACACACAAAAAAAAAAATAATAATAATAATATTCATGACACATCGGAATGAATGAAAATGAGACCAAAGAATGCATTTTTTCATTCATCACTTCACTTAACCAATTATATATTTTTTTTTCTTCACATAAATAATAGGGGGTTGTCAAAAAATCACACATCATTTTTTATGCATCGAATTTTTCTCACTTTCCCATTCCACCTGGGTCGTAGCTCGTGACTTCACATGCATAGTCTCGGGTGTGGAGTGGAGTGGAGTGGAGTGGAGTGGAGTGGTGTGGAGTGGAGAAGACAGGAGTGGAGTGGAGAGGAGAGGAGAAGATAGGAGTGGAGTGGAGTGGAAAGGAGAGGAGAGGAAAGGAGAAGATAGGAGTGGAGTGGAGTGGAGTAGAGTGGAGTGGAGTAGAGTAGAATAAAGTGGAGAGGAGAGGAAAGGAGAAGATAGGAGTGGAATGGAGTGGAGTAAAGTGGAGTGGAGTAGAGTAGAGTAGAGTGGAGTGAAGTGGAGTTTTTGGTCTAGAACATAATAACAGGTCTATAGGTGGTGGGTGCGTGATAGAGTGAGTCTAGTCTAGTAAAGTTCGTGACACACACACACACACACACACAAACACACACACACACACACACACACACACACACACACACACACACACACACACACACACACACTTTACTGGGCCCAGGGTTCTCCCACGCGTCTATTTCTGAGGATCGATGGAGGAAAGAAAAAATAAAAAGAGGGAGAAGGAGCAAAGAAAAGAGAAGGAAAATGCATGGTGGAGAAATAGGAAAAACAAGAATAATGGAACGGAGATGATGAGAATATGAAGGAGAAATAAAGAAAATGCTGAGAATACGAAGGAGAAATAAAGGAAAAGAGGGTAAAAGTGGAAGAGGAGAATAAAGAGGAGGGAGGGATAAAGAAGGAGGTGGAAAGAAAGAAGGGATTGTTGGACTGGAGGAGAGAAGTTGGAAAATGAAAATAAAGTAGAATAAAAAGAAGGAGTTGGGAGTACGGGGAAGGGACGAAGGATGAATAGAGGAGGAGGAGGAGGAGGAGGAGGAGGAGGAGGAGGAGGAGGAGGAGGAGGAAGAGAGCACACCTGTGTATTTATTAGTGCTCGTGACTGTACAAGCACTATACGAGGTAACCTATGTTTAACTACGCTAATCTGAACTATATATATATACGTGTTGAAGGAAAGGATAGATAGATAGATAAATAAAGGACTAGGGGAAGCAGTGGAAAGAAAAAAAAAACATGTTGTGATGAAAAGATGGAAACGGAAGAGAAGGAAAGGAAGGGAATGAAAGAAAGAAAGGATGACAGGAGTGGAAGTGAATAGTGTAAATAAACAATGGGGAAGAAGAAGGGTTGTGCCAATAAAAGAGGAGGAGGAGAAAAAGAGGGGATAAGAGATGAGAGACAGAGAGAGATAAGAGGAGGAGGAGGAGGAGGAGGAGGAGGAGGAGGAGGGGAGAGGGAGAGAGAGAGGTAAAATGAAAGAGGGTGTGTCAGTTGGCAAGAAGGGAGTGTCAAAAGAGAAAAGGAAAGAGAAAGGGAATAGAAGTAAGGATGAGGAGGAAAAGAAGAAGACAAGAAAGATGAATAAGAAGAAAAGGAAGTGTGAGAAAGAAAAATTGGGTGAGAAGGAAGTGAAAAAGAAAGGAACCGGGTGAGAAGAAAATGAGTGAAAGAGAAAGAAACAGGGAGAGGAGAAGGAAGTGAGTGAGAGACAGAAAAAGTAGGAGAATAAGAAGTGAGAAAAAAAGAGAGAGAAAAAGTAGGAGCAGAGGAAGTGAGTTAAAGAGAGAGAAAAAATAGGAGAGGAGGAAGTGTAAAAGGGAGAGAGAGAGATAGAGAGAGACAGACAGAGAGAGAGAGAGGGAGAGAACAAGAAATAGAAGGAGCCAGGAACAATGAGAGTGAGAAAGGAAGAGGAATTGGGGAAGAAGAGGGAAGGAGAAGGCAATAGTGAAGTGGAAAAGAATGCCGGAGATTGGAAGCTGGAGGAAGAGAGAGAGAGAGAGAGAGAGAGAGAGAGAGAGAGAGAGAGAGAGAGAGAGAGAGAGAGAGAGAGAGCAGAGAGAGAGAAGGCAGTGCTCTGAGTGTGTGCGTGTTAGAGAGAGAGATAAAGAGAGAGGTAGAGAGAGTGAATGTGCTCTGTTTATGTGTGTGTGTGTGTGAGAGAGAGAGAGAGAGAGAGAGAGAGAGAGAGAGAGAGAGAGAGAGAGAGAGAGAGAGAGAGAGAGAGAGAGAGAGAGAGAGAGAGAGAGAGAGAGAGAGAGAGAGAGAGAGAGAGAGTCGAGAGGGCTCCAATACCGATGAACCCAAGGGAGGATTATATATATATACTCTACAGTGTATATTCAAGGCGGAGAACAGAACGAAAGAAGGCACCACTTGGAGGGGTAAGGCAGGCACCAGTCAATAAGCAAAGGCAGATGAAGGGGAGGAAGGGAAGGAGAGAGAGAGATAAGATAGTAAAGGCAAGGCTGTACAGGATAAAGTAAAGGATGGATGGTAGATAGATAGGATAGAGAGTTAAGATAGTAAAGATAGTAAAGATAGTAAGATAGTAAAGGCGAGGCTGTACAAGATAAACTATGGAATGGATGGTAGATAGATAGGATAGAGAGATAAGATAGTAACGATAGGAAAGATAGTAAGATAGTAAAGGCGAGGCTGTACAGGATAAAGTAAAGGATGGATGGTAGATAGGTAGGATAGAGAGATAAGGCAAGGTTGTACAGGATAAAGTAAAGGATGGATGGTAGATAGGTAGGATAGAGTTAAGATAGTAAAGATAGTAATAGAGTTAAGTTAGAGAGGTTATATATATAGCATTAAAATTATTGATGTATATAGGTAGGGGAATACATTGATAAATAGATAAATAAGATAGAGAGAAAATATAGATAGATAGAGAGGATATTATAACAATAAGATTGATGTATATAGATAGGGGAATACAGGGATAAAGAGATAGTTACATACACATATACATACACATATACATACATATAATACATACATATTATATGCAGAAAAACTCGCAAGGAAAATTAAAAATGAACACCAAACTTTCGTCTATTTCTCAAGACCTCCTCAGGGTAATATATACACACATAGATATACACAGGTAGGAAGGTAGAGAGAGGAAAAGTAAGGAAGGGAGCGGGTGAATATAGTCGAGAAGAAAGGGTAAGGGTAGGAAGTCATAAAATAGAGGGAAAGAGAAAGGGAGGAAAGGGAATAGTAGAAAAGGTTAAGACCTAGAGGTATAAAAGAGAGAGAGAGAGAGAGAGTGTTCGTGTGAAAGAATACGATAAAGTGGGGAAGAGAGAGAGAGTGAGAGAGAAAGAGACAGTGAAGCGAGCGAGCATAAAGGGACGCGAAGAAATGGATTGAGGTGCCAAAACAGACAAGTCAATATTGAGTTGGGAAATGTAAACAAAAGCCAAGTGGGGGAGAAGCAAGTCAGTCAGTCAGTTCTCTCTTGTTATATATTCCACGCATCTCCGTAGCTAAGTGACAGGTGGACATGATTTGGCACACACACACACACACACACATACACACACACATATATATATATACACACACACACACACACACACACACGAAGCCAGTCATCAGATTGTGTGTGTATAGGTGGGACAGGAATTGGTATTGGGAGAGAGAGAGAGAGAGAGAGAGAGAGAGAGAGAGAGAGAGAGAGAGAGAGAGAGAGAGAGAGAGAGAGAGACTGGTGGTGGAGACGGTAAGGGAAAAGAGGATTGAGAGAGATTTTGAGGAGAGACTGGGGTGAGAAAGTAGGAGGGAAGGCGAGCAAGGAAGAGGACTGGGAGACAAGAAGGTGGAGAAGGTAAAGTAAAAGAGGATTCAGAAGCATAGATGAGAGGAAAAAGGGAGAGATTGGTGATTGGTAGTGGGAGATAGGAAAGAAGTGGAGGGAAAATGTCATGGCAGAGAAGAGTTGAGGGAGAGAGGAGTGGAGGGAGAGAGGAGTGGAGAGAGAGAGAGATCGTAGCTCCCCAGAAAGAGAATAATGTCTCCCTTAAGACCCACTGACTCCACGACTGTAAAGAGTTGGAGAATGACTTTGTATACTTACACAATGACCTGTCATGGTGTAAACTAACCTGGTG
>JAWZYT010003598.1:222500-257500 GCA_034508575.1 Petrolisthes manimaculis | reverse complement strand
TACCCCCCTCCCCTCCCTGCCATCTTCCCTGCAGGTGTCAAATCTCCCGTTCCTGCGACTAAAGCAATTTCTGATTGGCCGTCCTAATGGTTTTCGTAAAGTCGATAATCAGTAATCGATGTGAAGCCTTCAGGCCACGAACGGGAAATGTTGTGACGTTAGCACACTCAGGTACAGTAGTCAATATTGGAACGTTTTCATTATGTACAGTCGTGGCACATAATCCTTGAACAGACTTCCCTTTACACGCTGCTCAAGGACTATGTGACGCGACTGTACAGGTTAATCAGATTCACTTAACTTTGTATTAGTATTGTTTACATAATTATAACCTCAGCGATCAGATTTATATTTTTTTTTTAGAAAATACTAAACAGCGTTAAGTTGTACCGAACTGACTCTATGTAAACCTTTTTTAACTTTGATTTATCCCTCACAAAGAAAGGCGAAGATTAGTTAACTTAATTCGAGGAAAAGTGCAGTATTGGTAATTCTGGAGCAACTGATTCCTCCAAACTATTCAATGTAAATTTAAACTGTACCTTAAAGTGAGATTGTTTTGTTGGTGAATTGGAAGGTCTCTGATTCCTCCAAAGTATGCCAGGAAACACTGAAGTCGTCTGTTACCTGGTATAGTTTGGAGGAATCAGTAAACACCAATTTACTCTCAATAGAATTTACCCTAAAGTCAGACAGAATAACTACACCACAACAAAATACAACCAGAGTTAAATTAATGAAAGGAAATGCAACCAACGTGTCACCAGGAAAATAAGCAACAACACTACACAATATCCCATTTACCAGCAACAAATAAAAGCCAGTATTGTTCATAGTTAACACCACAACCAATAAGAGTGTTCTGAACTAAATATGAAACCCAGTTGGAAAAAGAGAGAATTAAAAACTTTCTATTATATTCTTTCCTCTCTGTCTGTGTGGGTTTATATATCTTTATCTATCTATCTATCTATCTATTTATTTATCTATCTATCTAACTATCAAATTATATATCCAAAATAATGATATTTATCCTCATATTAAGCAAAATTAAATAAAAACTATTAAAACGTTTTTCTTTCGTCCACAAATTCTCTCTCATCTCCCCTCATTTTTTCCTCTTTCTCCTCGTCTCTTTACACTTTTACCCTCCCTCCGTGCATTCTCTCCTCATCTCTCCTCATATCTCCCTCTCCCTCCCATGTTTCTTCACATTTTTACCCTCCTTTCCTCCCTCCCTCTCTCTCTCTCCCCTCTTTCTTTGTTTCTATATTCTTTTTCTTCCTTCCTCTCTCTTCTCACACCTCTTCCTCTTTTACCCCAAATCTTTTTAAATTTCCCTTCCTGTTCCTCCTTATTTTCACTTCTCTCTCCTCCTTTTCGATCCCTATTTTCACTTCTTTTTTCTGTCTTCTCCAAACCAGTCTTTTAAAACACTTCTCACTTCCTTCCAACTTTTTCTCCTGGTCTTCACATCTTCTCAATCTTTTCACACTGCCCATTCGTACCCATTTCTTCCTCTTTCTATCCCTCACATATCTTTCCCTCTCTCTCTCTCTCTCTGATTCTTTCTCTCTCTCTCTCATGCCTGTCTTCTTCCTCCCTCTCTCCCTCCCTCCTCACACACCCTTATCTCTCACTTTATCTCCCTTCCCTCCCCACTGTCCCCTCTCCTCTTTATCTCTCTTCCCTCCCAACTTTCTAACACTTTCCATTCCTGTCCCCACCTTCTCCATTCATACCAGCCTTCCTCCTCTCCCTCCTTCCCTCCTCACACCCTCTGCTCCCCAAGGCTTCAATAAACAATGTGACAAGTCTTCTCTGCACCTCAGCATCTCCATTAACAAAGGCTTGGAAAAGTGACCGACCGAGGAACTGTAACAAACTCTCCTCTATTAATACCACTGAGGTCGTCTCGTCTGTTTTCATGTTATAGTTCCCAGGAGATTTCAGTAGCCTTTCAATTTTCCAAGAAGAGATTCTCACCTTAAGTTCAGTGTCGGTAAATCTGGAGCCACTGATTTCTCCTAGTTATCCCAAGCAACAGAACACCATTATTTTTCTTCATCTGGTCCTGTCTGTTTCCTGGCATACTTTGGAGGAATCATGGTACTCCAATGTAACAACAAAAGTAAATTACCCCCTTAACGAGAGAGAATACAAAACTCTGGTACATTGGAGAGCCTTGATTCCTCCAAACTATGACAGGAAACATGACCAGATATAGCAAAAAATAATGGTGGCTTGTTGCTTGGAATGGTTTGGGGGAATCAGCAGGTGCTCCAAATTTACCAATACAATGCTACTTACTCCCTTAATGAACACTGATGTTGTGGTCAGTGGTGGGTTGGATGGGAAAGTGGCAACGAAAAATATTGTATACTGAAAAGGATTTAGATAATACTGACTGTACATATAAATACTGAAGAGTTTTTATATAATACTGACTGTAACTATAAACACTGAAGAGGATTTATATAATACTGACTGTACATATAAATACTATATATATATACGAAAGTTTACAAACGACGGAACACATTTATTAATTTGTACTGCGAAAAGAAAAAAAACACAATATGATGCAGATAATGGACAGAGAATAAAAATTAAGTTTAACACAGGTGGAATAACATAGTGGTGTTTACAGTTGCAAGGATTTAAGAATTGGTGCATGAATAAGCCGGGAAATGAAAGTGTACAATAAAAAAAAAATGATGATATGTATAAATAAAAAATAAGTAAAATATATAATAATAATAATAATAATAATAATAATAATAATAATAATAATAATAATAATGTTAATAATGTTAATAAAATCTTTAGAATGGCCTGAAAATATGCATAATGGACAGAAATTTAATGACGATAATAATACACTTAAAAATATAATAATAACTAAAATTACAGAGAATAAAATTAAAGCATTGTCTATACAGCGTAGTGGAATATAATGAAGCGACTTATCTATCAAGCTGTGTATCTATCAAGCTGTTTATCTATCCATCTATTCATAAATCTGCATCTCTGTCCTCACCAATATTCATTCAGTAACAAATATATTATTACTAAAATATGTAAACAACAATCAGTTTATATACTCATTATTAATAAGATTAAAATTTCTACTCTATCATTTCCGTGTGGTAATAATTATACTCATTATTAATAAGATTAAAATTTCTACTCTATCATTTCATTGTGTGTGTTTTATTTTCCACGTGAATGTAATAATAAAATAGTTAGGAGTTTTCATTCTGTACTCTCCCCTCTTTGTGAATTCATTTTGGTGTAGGTAATTATTCTCGTATGCAATGCACTGTAAGTTTTTTTTTTTTTTAATGTTATCGGGACACGCCTTGGAGTAATGAAGCTCAGTCATGACAAACTCGTGTCGGTATTTCAAGTATTTACGCAATTAGTGTCAGCCCTGTGTGTGTGTGTGGAGGGGTCTGTCTGTATGTCTGTCTGTCTGTATGTTTATCTGTCTGTCTGTCTGTCTGTTTACCTATATGTCTTTCTGTCTGTCTGTCTGTTTGTTTATTATAATTATATACGGTCACAAGAAGAACAAGAAGAGTAGCAGTGTGTGTGTGTGTGTGATTGTATGAGGGGGAGGGACAACACTGTGTTCTCTTGTCCATGTTGGCTTGTAGTGTTGTGTTGTGTTGTGTTGGCTAGACCGTCCCCCAGTGACTGATGTTATGGTGGGGTATGTCTCTAGCTGAGTTAAGTACTGTTACTCTCTCACTCCCTCTCTCTCTCTCACTGTCCATCTCTCTTCTTCTCCATCTTACTGTCTCTCTGTATCTCAGCCTCTCTCTCTCTCTCTCATGCCTTCTTTTCCACCTTCTCTCTCTCTATCTTGTTGTTGTTGTTGTTGTTTACTGTTGTTGTGTTTTTGTTTACCATCCATTCGAGTTATTCATGGAACATCAACTACAGAAACCAAATTCAAATTATGGACGTGGATATTCTTTTAGTTTTTCCCTGGCTAATCCTTCAAAAAGAAACAAACATTTACAGTATATCTTTTTCAGAAGTCATACTAATTTTTGAAGCCGCACACACTACAGTATTTTCCAGTGAAGATTAGACAACTTGTAATTATGTCCTGTACTCATCAAATTATAAACTCTATATATATTGTGTTTCATGTATACTCAAACACCAAAAACATTTTCAATTCAGTATGTGTTAATGTCGTTTGCTTATAAAATTCTAAACTCTTCATTGTTTTTCATGTATAAAAAAAACATAAAAAAAACATCTCATTCAGTATGTGTTAATATTAAAACGGGACATATGAAAACAAGTAGTCACAATATGTGGAACAATTATTTGCCATTAAAACAACACTCGTTTTTACAGAAACAACACAAATAACACAAACGTCACATATAAAACAGAATCACACTGAAAATAGTTATTAATCTTACAATCCATTCCTCCTGCTATCCTGATTCGATTTAATAAAGTTTCAGAAAGGTGGCAAACTGAAATGATCGGTTCTGTAAATCTAAACTGCAATGTAAGAAAATATGAGACACCAAAAATTGAATCACAGGGCAAGATAAATGCACTGGACGCCTTACGTTGTGTGTGTATGAGTGGGAAGAGATCGGTGTGTGTGTGTGTGTGTGTGTGTGTGAGTGGGAAGAGATCGGTGTGTGTGTGTGTGTGTGTGAGTGGGAACAGATCGGTGTGTGTGTGTGTGTGTGTGTGTCACCCTCGTCACAGCCTAACCTGGTAAACTTTGATCGACTCCTTCCTTCACTTGTTACAAAAGTAGGACAAAGTATCGGTTGGGATGGGGAGGAAATTTGATCGCATATGCCAGGGTTGTTGTTGTTGTTGATATTGTTGTTGATATTGTTGTTGTCGTTGTCGTTGTTGTCGTTGTTGTTGTTATTGTTGTTGTTGTGGTATTACTGGTGGTGGAGGTATTTGTAAAGTTTAATAAAAAATATAAGTAGATAGATTGCTGTTATTGGAAAGGACGCAACATAAAAAAAAAAAAAAAAAAAGAGAGATAGAGAGGGTTTGTGTGTTCGCATTTATTTGGAACGGTTAATATAAAAGAATTTCGTGATATTGGAAAAACAAATATATATAAATGTAAATATAGCTTGTTGTCACTGGAAAGGTTTAATTAAAAAAAAAAAAAGAGCTTCTTGTTAACAAAAATAGTTGACATAAAAATTATTCTTTTTACATTTGAAACGTTTAATATAAAATGTTATGTACTGTGATAGTAAAGGTTGGTATAAAAAAAAAATTGTTTGGGAAAAAGTTAAAAAATAAACAACCACCTTGTGTTTTTTAGGGGAGAACTTCCTTTTGTTTAAGTAATTGGAGGGCTACTGATTCCTCCAAACTATCTCAGGAAACAAAGTACCTTTAATGTTACAAATAGGTATGTGTTTCGTTACGTAGCTTGGTGGATATAGTAGCCCTCCAATTTACCGTCACTAGTTTCTCACCATATGGAACCCTGTGATGTGGTTGGAAATTTGGAGGTAAATGAGTCCTTCAAATATTGCCAAGAAACACCACCTATATGGAAGGAGCTTGTTTCGTGGCATGGTCAGGAGGAATCAGAAGCCTCCAATTCTCATACACGGTCACAGGTTCCTCAAGGAAAAGGGTAATAATATATAAAACCTGTTTGGTAAATCTTAAAACGAAAGGAGCTTGTTGTTATTGGAAAAGTTTTATAGTTACGATACTTGTGACGCTCCAACAACTATCAATTGGTTTGGTTATTCTTCATTCAAGCGAAGAGAAAACTCGAATTTGTGTCGTATCCTATAATTACGTATATATGTCCCCTGTAATTATATATATATATATTGTACTAGCAGCGATACCCGACGTTGTCCGGGTGAAGATCCTACATGTGGTTTTGTCAATAAATTTCCTCTAATAATTATTTCCAAAGTATTCTGTTTACATTTAAGCCCCGAAAGTTAATCAGTCACTATGCATGAATATATTTGAATATGCGCTACATATACCATCGGCTCACATAGCATAACGTCAACTACATTAATATAGAATGTATATGTATGCATAAAATATACTATAATTATACGACTATGCATATCCATCCACATCAACAGTATATAGTGTTAATCAGTCACCAAATATAAATCGGTTCAGTATTGGAGGCTGAGCTGATAATCTCATTCCTTTTCCTCACATGGATTTAACACGAGGCAGCAGTCAAGCCCAGACTAAATATTGGACTGGCACTCCGTCATCACTTTCATCTCCGGGCAGCGGCACCAGGGACAGAGGAGGAGGAGGAGGAGGAGGAGGAGGAGGAGTGCAGACAGCCTCATCATTACCTGAGAGTATAGGTGTCACACGAACACCTTTTTATTTTCCTTCGTCCTCTGGTCAAACAAATGCTTCATCCGTTCCCCCGGTGTGTACTCGGGGGAATAGACGACACCTGGGGGACTAGACGACACCTGGGGGTCTACAACGGGGCAAATCTGGCACCAAGATGAAGGATGAAAGACTGAAAACTAATTATATCGTTCTCCACCGATGGGTCCTGAACAAGTGGTCTATATAGATTCGAGTATGTCGCAACTCGGGTCCCACTCAAGTCCCTCTCAAGTCCCACTCCTGTCCAGTGGATGCAGCCTGACTGAGGCCCACTTCATTACACCCAAACCCCTTTAGATCCTGTTTCAGCACACCCAAATCCATTTAATCACGTTCCCACTCATCACGATATATTTAAATCCACTCCGGCTTACTAAATCCTGTTAAATTCTACGTCCACCTATCATAATATATTCAACATTATATTCCGCTCTTGGGTTAGATTATGTTAAAGAGGAAATGGAACGGGATGGAAAAGAAGGGCATGAAAAGATGTAGGAAAGAGGTATCCATTCTAGGGAGCTAATATTTTATGTTTAGGAATCAGGGGGGTTGGTTAGGATAGGTTTGATTTGGTAAGGTTAGGTTAGGTTACATTAGACAAAAAATGAGACAGAAAGAAAAAGAATGGGATGAGAAGATTAGTAAAGTGAAAATCATATTACTGGTGGAGAAGAGGAATGTTGTCATCAATGATTTACCTTACAAGAAGCGATGAACGACGACGACGGGTTGATGTGTTGACTTGCTATTAACACCTTCCCTGACAACAGCTTCCCACCAGATGCCCCACCCACCACTAGATAATATACAGTGGGTCAATACTACCCAGCCACAGGAAGTTACAACCCTTCCTATAACAGTGTAGGACGCGTTACCAGCGACAGTTGGGGTCTTAGTGGCGATACACTGTTGCCAGGGTCGGGTCGGGGTACCAAATAGTCTGAAAAATAAAATAATAATAATAATAATAATAATAATAATAATAATAATAATAATAATAATAATACTCGTATAATTTATAAACTATTTTCATTCCTAATCTCATAACATATTCTTAACTCATAACCTACTTCGATCTCTTGTTTATGATTTGAGATTTGAAAGGGTAATTTTTGTTGGTAAGACTGAAGAAGAAGACTTTGCCTGCGACCACCACAATGATGCTCGTCCCTCCCTTGAAAACACATTACAAACTCAAGAGACGGGGCCCATTAAACTCTTGAGGACACGACAGCATTCCTCTTCTCTATTGTCCAGTTTACGAGGCGTGACTGGGGGTGGTGACGTGTGGTGACCGGGGACACACACACACACACACACACACACACACACACACACACACACACACACACACACACACACACACACACACACACACACACACACACACATACAGACATGCAGGGAAATGCCAAGGTCGATGTTTTTACGTACATTTGGGTAAGAATAAATAGTGACCCTTGAGCATTGAACTGGGTCCTTTGTCATTGTTGCATTTTAAACCGTTTGACGTCAGTTCAAGAAAATTATAATCTGTAATTTTAAATTGAAGAAAGTAATTAGCCTATTATCTGAAAATGTTAATAATGCCTCCCTTCGACATAAATAATCATAAGTAGCAAGTCAGGAACGTTTCGAAAGGTTAATTTAATGTGGATCTTGAGTTATTTACGTATATATACAGTGTCATCAAATTGCAATGTTAATAATAAAGATCCCAGGAAATTACTGATGACAAACGTAAGACTGGACTATTTCTGGGTCCTTTTTTCTCACTGCTATTATGAGCGGATTTTGCATAGGTAGAGGGGCTATTTCTAAGTCATTTTTCACGCTGCTATTATTGGCAGATTTTGTACATGTGAAGGGGCTATTTCTGAGTCATTTTTCACGCTGCTATTATTGGCAGATTTTGTACAGGTGGAGGGGTTATTTCTAGGTAATTTTTCGCGTTGCTACCGGTTGAATTTTACACTGGTGGAGGTGGTGACTCGACTGGGGATAACTGGCCATACATAATATATAATACATACACAGGACCCTAATGCCTCCCATGGCTGGCTGGCTGGTCATGTATTTACTTCGGCAAAAATTCTCTCTGCATTTCACAGTCACCGACCAGACCACATTGCCTAACTATGATTGCTTTGAAGATCGACCACTGCTACGTTATCTTATTCTTTTTCCTTCTCCTTCTAGGTTTGGATAGTTGCTCGCTCTCTTTCTGTCTCTGTCTCTGTCTCTGTCTCTCTCTCTCTGATTCCTCCAAAACTATTCTAGGCAACAGGATACCATTATTTTTCTTCAACTGTGTCTGTTTTCTGGCATACTTTGGAGGAATCAAGGCGCTGTAATGTACCAAAAATATATTCTCTTCCCTTAAGCATCGACGACCCTCGTATTTTTTCTCGGCTCCAAATTTCTGCCGACTGTGAACACGGGAAATGAGAGGAGCGGCGGGGATATGCAACTTATATTATATTATTTACCGAGGTCATTTTTACTCGTTCCTTTATCTCTCTCTCTCTCTCTCTCTCTCTCTCTCTCTCTCTCTCTCTCTCTCTCTCTTTCCATAAGTTAAAAAATAGATCTCCGGCACCAATATTGCTTTTTCGGGAGATGTGTGTGTGTGTGTGTGTGTGTGTGTGTGTGTGTGTGTGTGTGTGTGTGTGTGTGTGTGTGAGTGTGTGTGTGTGTGTGTGTGTGTGTGTGTGTGTGTGTGTGTACAGGATAATAGTTTGTCGTTAATCCCATCATTAATACCGAATATATAAATTAATGCGTGTGTGTTTATAGATATAGTTTTTATTTTTGGATGTCATTACTGTTTCCATTTAACCAGAAGACTAGACTGGTGATGGCCGAAGAAAAATATTAATGACGTCACGTATTTTGAAAAGACTTGCATTCTTCATTTCCATACATAGAATATAAAGCTTTCTGGTCAATGTCCTACTTTTATTTTCTCTGGGAGGGAAAGTTTACTATTATTTTTATCATGCTTTTCGTAAAAAATATATTTCGTTTCCTCTCGCAAATGTGCATCCACGACAAAATAAAAACGTAATGGTCAAACAACTTTTTGCACTAAAAATATATATTTTAGACGCTATGTAGTTTCTCTTTCGCTTTCCATATTAGATATTATGAAGTATGAAAAAACAATTTCTACCTGCGAGTGAATCTAGCTTACCTGTCCAGCTTAGGTAATTATGCATCTGGGTCTTATTCACTTATGTTACATTGGAGTGCCTTGATTCCTCCACACTAACCCACAACACCCAATAGACTCCCACTCCAACACCCACCAAATCCCTACTTTTTTCCCTACTTTCCCCCCCTAGAAAACCAGCAGCTCCATTTACTACACTCCAGCAGAGAATCCACACTCAACTTTAATCTCAATGTACCCTCAACAAATCACATACACACACACACACACACATACACATATACACACACATACACACACACGCTGCAATTCACCCCTCTTCCCACTCCCACCCACCAAACTCAACTTTAATCTCAACGTACCCCCCAAATCACACACACACTGGAATTCAACACACACACACACACACTGGAATTCAACACACAATACCCACCCACCCCAAGCCAGGCCAAGTAATTAGTGGCAGTGGTGAGTGATGCCAAGCCAAGATGATGTGAAAGTCAAGTAAGAGGTAGGTAGATAGATGGGTATAGAGGTAAGGAAAGGAGGGAGGAGGGAAAGGAGTAAAGGGGAGAGGAGGGAGGAGGGGGAGGAGTAAGAGAGAGTGGGGAGAAGTGGGAGAGGAGTAAGGGGGAGAGGGGGGAAGAGGGAAAGGTTGGAGAAAGGAAAGGGGGTGGAAGGAAGGAAAGGAGTTATAGGTGGGAAGGAAGGAGAGGAATAAGTGGGAAATAAAGAAAGGAGTAGGGGGAAGGAAGGAACGGAGTAGGTGGGTGGTAATGGTGGTGGTGGAGGGGGGTGGAGGGGGGTAATGGTGGGGGTGGAGGGGGAGGGTAATGGTTGCAATTTTGGTGAGGGGAACTTGGAGACAGAAGTGAGTAAGAGTGTTCTCCCAATCCACCTTTAACACCACATCTTTCAGGAAGTGTGTGTGTGTGTGTGTGTGTGTGTGTGTGTGTGTGTGTGTGTGTGTGTGTGTGTGTGTCAGTGTGTGTGTTCTCTTTAGTGACATTTTGAACATCTTATACTAGAGTTTAACCTCACCAGTTTCAGGAAAAAATTAGTATGCATTGCTGTAAAATTTGATGTTTGTCCTCCAGAGTTATGTATGTTAATCCCGTGTCTCCTAGCAAAAGTTACCTGTAATTTTGCACCATTCTTGAACTCACTAAATGCGTTGAATACAGTTGCAGGCAATATTTTTAAAGTGCAATATTGAAAGTGGAAAAAAAAAGTTGAAAGTTCAGATATTCATTCCTATCTTCGCGTACATTTCAGTGTTTATTAGTTGCAGTTAAGTGAATTATTGAGTAATATTTGGATGTAAAGAAGTAGTTTGTCTTGGACTGCTTTACATTATCGAGAAAGCCAGGAAATTTATGAGCAAGTCGGTACATATTGGCCAGGTTAAAATATTATATGAATGAGCCAGTACATATTCGCCAGGTTAAGAGAAAAATGTAGTTTAATTTATAGCCTAACTGTATCCACTTTCAACCAAAAAGCAGACAGACACAGACACTCTCGACGAACCTAAAAAATATCATAACTGCATCACAATCACCGTCAACCTCGAAACAGCTACGACGAGTATTATAGAGTGACGATCCCCCTATGCTTGACTGTCAATAAACCATGCTTGCCTGTCAATAAACCATGCCCGTCTGTCAATGAATGATGTGTGTGTGTTGAGGTTCAATTCTATGAGGAAGGGGGTGGACGAGGGGGCAGTAAATATACCTCCCTCCCTCCCTCCCCAGCCAGCCAGCCTGCGACCCCAGCCTCTCTTATTGTGGAGGGTGAATATTCATGAGTGACGAAGCTTCCTCTCCTTCCACCTCACTTTTCCCTCCCTTCCCTTCTTTCCTCTCCTACCCTCCCTTCCCTCCTTTCCTACTGTCCCATCCCTTCTTTCCTCTCCTACCCTCCCTTCCCTCCTTTCCTACTCTCCCTTCCCTCATTTCCTACCGTCCCCTCCATTCCCTTCTTTCCTCTCCTAGCCTCCCTTCCCTCATTTCCTACCATCCCATCACCTACCCTTCTTTCCTCTCCTACCCTCCCTTCCCTTCTTTCCTACCCTCCCTTCCCTCCTTTCCTACCGTCCCTTCTTTCCTCTCCTACCCTCCATTCCCTTCTTTCCTCTCCTACCCTCCCTTCCCTTCTTTCCTCTCCTACCCTCCCTTACCCTCCCCTCCTGACACGGCCCCTCCTGACACACATGACACGGGCTGACACATGTTCACGCTTCTCTGATTCATGCTGACCTCACTCAACCTGACACTATGTTCAATGACTTTTTACTTGGTTATTATTATATTCTTGACACTTTCTAAATTGACGTATGTTTTTAGCCGATTATTTCTCCTTCACTTTCTTACCTGACTTTCTAATTTACGGTAATCATTTTGTTGACTATTTCGTTCGTACATTCGTAATTTAATTAAGTGTGTTCTAATCAGCTGAGGTGTAATAGTCGATTGTAAATACACACACACACACAGACACGCATAAACATAATTATAAATACACACACACACGCATACACACACACACGCGCACGTATATACACACACACTAATACTAATATACACACAAATAATAACACCCACACATTCATACACACACAAACAATAACACCCCCCCACACATACTAATACACACACAAATAATAACACCCACACTCTCATACACACACACACGTCCATACACACAAACAAGGGCTACCAATATAGAAATTACCGTATTATAACCCTTGTGTATGTGTGTATGTTGATGAAGGTCCGTAATGTGCGTCACTGGGTACATAAAAATTAATAATGAGTATCACAATAATAATTACGCCATCACTAGAGTGTAATATTGCCGTCGGGTTTTGACTGGTATCATTTCGTAAAAGATATATTTGTTTCCATACTGATAAATATACGTGGTGTGTGTGTGTGTGTGTGTGTGTGTGTGTGAGAGAGAGAGAGAGAGAGAGAGAGAGAGAGAGAGAGAGAGAGAGAGAGAGAGAGAGAGAGAGAGAGAGAGAGAGAGAGAGAGAGAGAGAGAGAGAGAGAGAGAGAGAGAGAGAGAGAGAGAGAGAGAGAGAGAGAGAGAGAGAGAGAGAGAGAGAGAGAGAGAGAGAAAGAGAGAGAGAGAGAGAGTGAGAGAGAGAGGTGTGTGTGTGTGTGTACAAAAATTGGAGACTTCTGATTCCTCCTGACTATGCCACCAAACAACCTTCTTCCATATAGGGCTGGTGTTTCGTGGCAATATTTGAAGGACTCATTTATCTCCAATTTTCTGACTACATCACCTTGGTCCCTTCATGCTCTGGGCTGGGGAGAGAATATATTACACGAACCATTAGGCATCAGTCACATAAACTATTGATTGTATAACTTAATCAGTAAAGAAAATATTGCCTGTCGGAAATATTGACTTCGTATTAAATAATTTTCGTAGACATAAATCCCACACCGTCTCAGAAAAAGATAAATAAAAATCATTCATCTTTTAACTTGGGTAACTCTTTTTTTACTTTCATTTTTTTTTTTTTTTTTTACTTTTTTTTTTTTTTTTTTTTTGTCTCTATGTTCGTTCATAATTTTGACATTTGAGATTTAGCGTGAGTGTTTTCTATCAGTCACACATGTTGAGTGATCACAGCTGTCATTCACTAGAAGCATCTCATGTGTAAATGCAGATCAGTTGATAATTTTTCGTCCCACAAATGATTAAATAAATTCGGGCTTTTTATATCAGGCATCGCATCCCAGCATAAAGAATGAGATTAAAATCACTAATATTTGTATTCATCCAGTCATAAAAAAATAAATAAACTGTACTTTTATTCCATTCTTTTGCCATAATGTTCACCGCCGCGTCACAACGACAATATATAGTAACTACTTTTTAGCAGCAAACCATTTAAAGCTTAATTTAGGGGAGTTAATTTTTTTTTTTTTTTTGGTGCTGGTAAATTTGTTGGGTATGCAATATTTACACGAACATTACTCGTCGTGGCTTTACACATTCTGTACATTATCATACAAATGAGGCTGGAAGGTGGTTTGGCTGGATAACGAGGCTAACATTCATGATGGTTTAAATGTGTTATGTCCACCTAACTGTACACTATAATATATGACAACAACAGGCAGTACTGTTTGGGGCTCGTAGGCTCGTCGCTCTTAATTAGATTAGGAAATTATTGTGTGCAGGTAAATATTTAGTTTATGCTCTCCTTGTTATTTGTTGGCAGGTAAATATTTAGTTTATGCTCTCCTTGTTATTTGTTGGCAGGTAAATATTTAGTTTATGCTCTCCTTGTTATTTTTTTCTGACAATAATTATTCCCATTACAATAATTTGCAATTTACTCTGACGATGGATGACGTCATTTACAGCTTACATGCTTTAATTATTATATATTTGATTGATTCAGAGCCGTTTGCGAAAATAATAAAGTCATCCTAAGTATTCCTCATCACATAGTCAATTATTTTTACTGCATAGACGAATCCTTAGAACCGAAATGCCGATAAAGAAAAGATTTAGGAAACCGTTTGGTCAATTCCCCAGACATGCCAACCGGATTCCTGGTTGAAAAATAATCAGTTCTCGTGAATCAAATATTTATAAAAAAAAACAAAAAAAAAAAACAGAACTTCTGACCCTGACAGTATTTCATATTTGCTTAAGCTGTGTTCAGAGCATGTGTGTGTGTGTGTGTGTGTGTGTGTGTGTGTGTGTGTGTGTGTGTGTGTGTGTGTGTGTTGGGTCAAACCTGAGTGCTAACGTGGCTAATCCTCTTTCCCTGATTTGATAACCTTGCAACCTGGCAAGTATCGATTCATGACTGTGAAGTGGTTAAGTGACTTTTGATTTTACTTCCATATTGCAGGCGACTTAAATCATCCAAGCTCTGCCAAGAAACATATTATGATTGTCAACCCGAATATAAACAGTCAGTTATGGAGGAAGCTGTAGTCTCCATATTCGTCGACAATATTTCCGTTCCCTTAAACTAAAGATGAAGGCAGCTAACATATACTGTTTTATTATTTTAGCTACCATCGTTTTTACTCCTGCTTCTTCTAGTCAATGTAAAATGTAATAACAAACAGCTTTAGATGTTTGAATTTAGATTAACAAGGTGTAACACTTGGACCAAGTTACTCTCAAACATTGCACGAATCGTTGTTAAAAGAACGCTATCAATAGGTTAAAATCATTTTCCAAAATATATTATAATATCAGTTTATAATGAAGGAGGGTAAGGTAAAATACTTGAAGCTCTCATGCTGTTCAGACGAGCTGGGCACGTGTCTGTAACCAGGATATGAGTATGGAAACATTATCTGTGTAACATTATATTCAAGGACCTACTAAATCCTCCAAGCTAAGCTGCGAAACATTCTCCCTCGATGTTGGTGGTGTTTTATGGCGAGGCAGGGATGGATTTGTAGCCTCCACCAATTTGGCGAGTGTATCAAAGCTCCCAGAAGGTGTTGACAAAATTTGATGGAATGGTGAGGAGCAAAGAGAAGGGAGGGACAGATAAGAGGAAGAAGGAAGGGACAGGGATGAGTGAACAGGGAGGGACAGGGATGAGTGAGAAGGGAGGGAGAGGGATGAGTGAGGAGAGAAGGACAGGGAAGACGAGAGAAGGCGATAGTGATAGTGAGGCGATAGTGAGTTGAGCAAGAGGGGAAAAAAAGTATGGTTAAGGGGATAGTATACTTTTAGAACATTGGAGTGCCTTGATTCCTCCAAACTATGCCAGGAAACAGACCCAGATGAAGAAAAATAATGGTATACTGTTGCCTGGAATAGTTTAGAGAAATCCTTTGCTCCAGATTTACCAACACTGTACTACCCCCTTAAAGCAAAACACTGAGCCAACCCCAGTGCCCGTCAGACCCGTTAATATTCGCTAACTCCAATGCAAATTTCTGTAGGTAGTAGATTGGTGCCGGGCTGCGTTCCTGCATCGACCAGCAGCTTAGTAATAAACACTTACCTTCAGCCTAACTCCTTTTCCCCACATGTAGTTAGTTCCTTTCTGCAGTATAACACCTCCATCCAACTCCTCCTCATCCTCTTTCTTCTCCTCTTCCTCCTCCTTCTCCTTCTCCTTCTTCTCTTCCTATTCCTTCTCCATCTCCTCTTCCTTCTCCTCTTCCCTCTCCTCTTCCTTCCCCTCTTTCTTCTCCTCCTCCTTCTCCTCCTCCTCCAGCTATACCCTGAGTCATCCTTCCCTTCCCTTCAGCAGTTAGGAAGTTGAAATTTCTCGGTATTCCTGAAAACTAAAGCCTATATGGGAATTATATGTGAGAGGGAGACTGTAATAATATTCCTCTCTATCCTATACTACACACACACACACACACGACTCCTCCCTGCACCCAGCTCTATATACTTCAATACGAGTAACCTAGACAGTCGCGTCAGTTCGTATGATTATTATTATTATTTTTGTTTTTGTTTTCCAGTCGTAGTCTACGTATTGAAAAAATGTTGTTTTGAAAATGGGGATTGAACGCTGTAGTGCTCTTTTGTTCTTCATCTCCGCATGCAGTATAGTGTTCTCTCTGGCAGTTGTGTTCATCCTTAGTTCTCTACCTCATCAGTTTTCCAATCCTCGAGTCAGTTCGTGTTCTTTCACAGTTCTTTTCAATCGTCGCAGAGTTTTATCAATCAGTCTTTCATCTTTGTAACAGAGTAACTTTGTAAATGTCCACGATACATATTCACTTTCATATACTGTATATATATAAAATTATGTGTAGTAATGTTGTGGTAAGCAGTTGTATATATGATTTCTTACTTAAATCATTGCAGCATTAAGATATATAGTATATCCATTCATTATGTGAGAAATATCAACGAGTGATTTAAAATGTGGAGTGAAAAACTTTGATGAAGTTTCCCTCCTTCCCCTTAGCTTCAGCGACCGAAAAATGATTGATGTAAATTGGCGCTTCTTCCGCCGTCGATCTAATCTCTTATTGCCTCCTTCCCGGGTGGAGTAAAAGGGACCTATCACACTACCATCTATTTCCTCCTCCCTTCATTTCTATAGCCAGATTTGTACTGCTTAAATTCTCTGATGTTGACTAAAGCTTCCCAAAACAGGTTGAAGGTTTGAAGGACTGAGGGATGGAAGGGAAGCAAGCTTGACTGGTCAGTGAGCCGTGGGAAACTAGCAGTGATGTGATAACAGTTTAAGGTCCAAAGTTACCTGTGGCCCAGACGCGATTCCCGACCGCACGGCAGCAGGGATAAGCGGTAATCGGCTCAGGCAGTGTTGCGTGCTGCTGGTCGGATCTTGTTACCGACGGGAAAATGGCGGGAATGAGATCACAGAGACTCAGAACACTCTTTGCACTTCCTGGCCAAACTCACTTCACTCGGGACGGAACCTTTGCTTCCCAACAAAGGGGAATACGCGTCTCTCTAGCTTTGAACACCATAACGCTCCTTTTCTGCACATTTTATTTTCGCTGCACCAGAAATATTCGGTTTCTGCGAATAGTATAGTTCGTTTAACACCATCGAAGCCACTGCCTGTAAATTATTTCCACTTCAATTCACCACGAAAAATATGTGAGCATATTTCGTTGAACCTTTACCACAGAAGCTGATGAATGACGTCCACTACTACTGTTGTTATTGAGTATATCGTTTATATGTTAGAACCTATAAAACTACTAGTAAGAATTGATAAAAATAGTAAATACTTGGTGTGTGTGTGTGTGTGTGTGTGTGTGTGTGTGTGTGTGTGTGTGTGTGTGTGTGTGTGTGTGTGTGTGTGTGTGTGTGTGTGTGTGTGTGTGTGTAGTAACTATAGTTCAGGACCTTCACTGTATTTACCACCCAATTTTAACTTTAAAATCTTTCTCTACTCTCCATGAAAATATTACGTTACAAAGTGATCTCGTAACATTTTCCAAGTTACGATGGGCAAACATTGTGTCTCTATACTTATGTTACTGAACACAGAATAGGCCACGAAAAACATTGGGAAAAAGAAAGGATTTTGACCCTTTCTCTCAGCTACAGTAAATGTGTTTCGTATAACTAGACAGACCTGGTTTGTTTGTTAATGCAATACACTCTTTACTGAACAACTGGCCTCTTCATGGTCTTCATGGGTAATTTATAAAGCTGAGAGAGGTGGGTAATTTGAGTATGGAAAAGGTTACCAGCGAGGATGTAGTGGAAGGAGGAAGGAGAAGAAAAAGAAACTGGAGAGGAAACCGTAGGAGGAGGAATGTGAATGCGAGAGAATGGAGGAGTGAGAAGGAGGAGGAGGAGGAAAATAGAGATGAGAGAAGGGAGGAGTGATGATGAGGAGGAAAACTTAGTGGAGGGTGGAGAGAAAAAGAAAAAGGAGGAGAGAGTTAAACACGGAAGCGAATAAAAGTAAGGAGTAAGAGACGAGAGAAAGGGAACGTGAGACCCACTAAGAAAAGGACATAAAGTAAAGAGTAGAAATGGACGTCAAGGGAACCATTAAGAGTAGGTAATAAAACTATGGAGGAGGAGGAGGAGGAGGAGGAGGAGGAGGAGGAGGAGGGAAAAGGAGAACGAGGAGATAAAGGAGGAGGAGGAGGTAAAGGAGGAGGAGGGAAAAGGAGAACGAGGAGATAAAGGAGGAGGAGGAGGGAAAGGAGGAGGAGGAGGAGGAGGAGGAGGAGGAGGTAAAGGAGGAGGAGGAGGAATGGGAGGAGGAGGAGGAATGGGAGGAGGAGGAATGGGAGGAGGAGGAATGGGAGGAGGAATAGGAGAACGAGGAAGAATAGGTCATACGAATAAGGAAAATCCACCTATTGGAGTGCAGAGTGAAGCTGAGAGAAAGCTGAGTATAGACATCACAAGTTAGATAATGTGAGGTACGAAGGATGGAGAAATGAACAGAACTTTGCCACTTTACGCAACTCGTGTCCAATAACATCTTCCAGTGAGGCAGATTGTACAGCACATTATTTTAACGATACTTTTGTGAGATACATTACCTTCCCTTTAAACAGGTAGTCACTCACACATACAGTGCATCGATCTAAGGAAGGGAAATGATTCTGTGACTCCAATGCCCCCCTCCCTCCCCTCCCCCACATCCTACATCCTACTGGCTGCCTTCATCCTATAAGCTGGAGCCAGGTCAGCGGAACACGGCCCTGTAAATACTGAGAGCCGAGGCTGAGGAGAGGCACTCAACTCAACACTGGCCTGGCAGAGCAAACATCCCGACCATCACGGTTCACAATTTACCCCGGAGTTTTCTATGGCTGATAAGGTACACTCTAGAACCTCTCCAATTTGTTCACTCGCATTCCAAAATTTGTATCCAGGTCTTGTTGAAGTTTCGCCTCATTGGACACACTAGTTAACCAATTACATAGCTTATCCTGTTGTTTTGTATTTGCTAGAGTTCTCTTAATACTCGATCAGGCTATTCGAAGCAAACCTGGATACATATTTTAAATTACGAGTGTACTGTACGTGTTTTTATATTTCACAATTGTAAGTAGGAGCGTCAGAACAGTTACTTGTGATATTTTCAAGGCATGCAAACCAACACCATCAGTTCTAATTTAACATGGAAATCACAAGCAAGTATCAGAACTCGTATACCATTTGGCTGTGGAAAACCCGGTATGTTGGCATCACTTGGCCACCGACCATCACGAGGCCCAGATAATTGGAACATTACAACGACGACACGCCTCTCAGACCTCAGTGACAGGCAGGCAGGAAGGCAGACACACACACACAGACAGACACAGACATAGAAACATAGAAACACAGATAAACATAGAGACACAAACAGACACAGAAACACAGACACACACAAAACACAAACAAACATACAAACATAGAAACACAGACACACACACACAAGCACACACAGACGAAAGTAGAGAAACATCCACAAAAATAAACAGAGGAAAATCCGAAGCACACTCTTGTTAAAATGTAATATATAAAATGAATAACATGCAACCAATAAATTATCCTGAGAGAGATCCAGAAATATACAGAAAGATACCAAAAAAGTAGATAAAAAAAAAAAAAAAAAAAAAAAAAAAACACTCAGATACACACACACACACACACCAAATTATAATACATGAAATCCGCCAACTATGTGTTCAAACCGTGTTGAAAAGATTACTTCACCGCGACAAATTAATTATACCGAGGAATTCACCAGTTCTATTGGAGATTGTCGAGGCGTGAGAGATGGAGGGTGAAATTCTGGCACCGTGCGATTTAAGAGGGGAAGTATGTACAGTGTTGGTAAACGATTCCTCTAAACTATTCCAAGCAACAACAAAAACACCATTACTTTTGTTAATTTGGTCCTGTTTCCTGGTATACTTTGGAGGAATCAAGACACTCCAACATAACTTTATTTTACCTGGTTCAGGATTTTTTTTTTTATCGTGACTGTACAGTGCTGGAAAAATAATATGGTGCAAAATTAGGGAGGGGTAATAGGAGAGGGAGTGGGATTGTTAGGAATGGGGGAGCAGGAGGCTAGATACAGGAAGGACTGAGGGAGGAAGGGAAGGGATGGATTTCTCTGACTTTGCAATCCCTGTGCTTCCTCTTTGGTCCAGTTATCTTCAAGTTATGTCGTTCTGTCACATCAATTGGGCTGAGCTGGTCAAGGGTCTGAAGGCCTGGCCACGACTGCCAATTATCCACAACGGGAAACCATTGACCAATTTTTCACAATAGAACAATATAACTTTCCTCAAAGGTACTGTTTCGACTGGAGACTCTCATATATAGATAGATATATATATATATAGATAGATGAATAGATAGATATATAGATGAATAGATAGATATATAGATGAATATATATATATATATATATATATATATATATATATATATATATATATATATATATATATATATATATATATATATATATATGAATAGATAAGTAGATAGATAGATGAATAGATATATAAATGTTGTAGGTCTGGTTACTTGTCTGTATCCTTTCAAACCATGCCAAAAATCAGAATACTGTACTAGTTTAATATATACTGGTAGAGGGTCTGTTTTGCTGTAGAGTTAAATTGTGAAGGCAGGAGTAACCCACTCTCTCAAATTACGATACTACTTCAAGTCTAAATGAAGCAAAAAAAAAAAGGGCATGAATCAGTATTTTCGAACTTAGAAACTGCTGCTAGTGGACATGAAGGAACTATTGCTACACATGTCTACTGCTGAAGAGATCAAGGTTTACAAAGAGAGGGAATCCAGACAGAATCTTCAAATTGCCTTCCTAAGAATTCCCACCAGTGAAAATGCGATATTTCTCTTCTTGTGAGGAGTGAGTGCTTTTGAGGTCAGACTGTCTATCTCTCCTGTCCGATGTTTTTATGAGACGAGCGTGATTGAAAAGGTCTCCCTGTTCGCCTTCAGTGTGGAGGAGGGAAGGAGGGACGGAAGGATGTGAAGGGAGAAGAAAGAGTGACGAGTGAGGGAAATGGAATGGAGAATTGGGAAGGGAGAAGAAGGCACAGTGTAGAGAAAAAGTAGTAGGATAAGAAGGAGGAGGAGGACAAGTATACATGATGATGGAAGAGGAGGAAAGAATAAAATAAGAAAATGTAAGAGCAACAGAAAAAAAACAAGGGGAGGAGGAGGAGGAGGAGGAAGAGGAGGGAGAGAAAGGCGAAGGGATTGAAAGACGGTGTGAAACATGTAGAAAATTAAAAGAATTGAAAGGCACAGAAAAAGTAAAGAAGAATTAAGAAAAATACGTACGAAAATGAAAGAGGAACGAAGAAAAATGCGTAGAAAAATTAAGAAAAAGAAACTAGCAGAAAAAGGAAGAGAGGAAAGATGACGTAAAAAATTGGAGTGTAAAGAAGGAAGAGAAAGGAAGATAAAAAACAGAAGAAGAAGGAAAAGAAAGACATAGAAGAAGGAAAAGAAAAGTGCAGAAAAAGAAAGAGAAAAGTGCAGAAAAAGAAAGAGAAAAGTGCAGAAAAAGGAGCAGTGTGTGGTAGTGGGAACGAGAAGTGGAGAGGGAGAGTGTAAGGGGGAACGAGGAGAGGAGAGGAGAAAGGGGGAGAGGAAACGAGAAGAAAGGGAAAGGGGGAAAGAGGAGGAGAAGGAGGAAGAGGGAGAGGGAACGAGAAGAAAGGAAAGGGGGAAAGAGGAGGAGGAGGGGGTAGGGATACAAGAAGGAAGAGTGTAAGAGAGAGAAGGAGAGAGTGTAAGAGGGAGAAGGAGAGCAGCTGAAGGGAGAGAGGGATACAAGAAGGGAGAGAGAGTGTAAGAGAGAGAAGAAGAGAGTGTAAGAGGGAGAAGGAGAACAGCTGAAGGGAGAGAGGGTGTGAGGGCAGCTGTTGGCAGTGACGAAGGAGGGTGAGGATGAAGCTGAGCTCGGGAAGATTCGGGTTAAAAATGAATCGAGATAGAAAAAGTTAAGACGGCTCAATCGGCGCGTGTGTGAGATGAAAGAAGAGGGGAAAAGTTTGTGTTCCTATGTGTGTGTGTGTGTGTGTGTGTGTGTGTGTGTGTGTGTGTGTGTGTGTGTGTGTATGTATGTATGTATGTGAGAGTGGGAGAAAGAGTTTTATGTGTGTGAGAGAAGGAGTTTCTTTAGGTGAGAGAGAGAGAGAGAGAGAGAGAGAGAGAGAGAGAGTTTTTTGTGCGTGTGTGGATATTGTATTGGTTGAGTTAGTACTTTTTGAGAGAGAGAGAGAGAGAGAGAGAGAGAGAGAGAGAGAGAGAGAGAGAGAGAGAGAGAGAGAGAGAGAGAGAGAGAGAGAGAGAGTGTGTGTGTAGGTGGGTGTGAGTTTCTTTGACTATACAAGTTTGGAGAAATGCGTGAGTGACAGAAATAAAAGGAAGGAGGGAAGGAAGGACGGAATACCCACCGGCCTTGGACTTCCTACCTAACTTTTTACCGGGGTTCGATTCCTGTGAAGTCATAGATCTGTTCTGAGTGTTGTGTGGGCTTCGTGTCTCTCTCTCTCTCTCTCTCTCTCTCTCTCTCTCTCTCTCTCTCTCTCTCTCTCTCTCTCTCTCTCTGGCCTTCTAGGAACTCCAAACTTGATTGATTTATTGAAGAGTATAATGTTTGAGAGGTCACAAAAACAACCAATCACAATTATTAAAAAAAAAAGTGTGGGAGTTTGTCTATATAAAAAAATCATCAACTACTCTGTCACAAAAACGAATCTGGATGAATGAAGTAGGCGTGAAAAATGATCTAACCCACCGGACTTCCCTAAGCCTGTCCAAGCCTGTCCCCCTATTCCCGCACCCCCTAAATTACGAAGTACTAAAGAAGGTTGGGTGAGAGTAGTGTATGCAGCCCCCCACGTCCTTGGCCACTACCACCAAGGAGAGGATAACTGCGTCCCTCCTCCCGCAGGCTCTGAAGGCAAGACTAATTTTATTATCAGGATCAGGCTACAAATCAGGCCAAATTAGGCTCTTCTCTCTAGTTTATATATACCACCTGAGAGTGAAGCTGAGGGGCACGGGCAGACTGAACAGGGAATATAGGCAGGAAGGAAGGGAGATAAGCAGACAGGCAGGTAGGTATAGGGATGACAGGCAGGTAGGGAGACAGGACAGGAGATAAGCAGACAGGTAGGTATAGGAATGACAGGCAGATAGGCAGGAAGGAAGGGAGATAAGCAGACAGGCAGGTAGGTATAGGGATGACAGGCAGGTAGGGAGACAGGACAGGAGATAAGCAAGCAGACAGGCAGGTATAGGGATGACAGGCAGGTAGGCAGGCCAGGAGATAAGCAGACAGACAAGTCTGCTTATCTGTATATATGAAGGCGGGTAGGCAGAAAAAAAAATATAAAGAGCAACGCAGAGAAAACATAGCAAAAAATGATAACACATACATACATACATACATATATACATGCATACATACTTACATACATACATACATACATACATACATACATGCATACATACATACATACATACATACATGCATACATACATACATACATATATACATGCATACATACTTACATACATACATACATACATACATACATACATACATACATGCATACATACATACATACATACATACATGCATACATACATACATACATACATACATACATACATACATACATACATAATAAACACACTCACACATACACACACACACACACATATATACACAGAGAGGAAACGGCAAGAACACCACACGCAAATTTCAGCCTTTTTTTTTCTTCTTTTTCCGCATGAGAAGGCAGGCAGGCAAGCAGGCAACACTCGGCTACAACGGACCATTACAGCGGCGGCGGTGAGATAAATTACACCAATTCCCCGTATGATGAAGTGATTTCGGCCTCGTACTGTAAAGGAAACTTGCCGATTTATTTCTGCATAAATTAGCAATATCTCCAGCCGACGTGCTGATGGTGACGAGTGTGTCAGTCAGTCAGTCAGTCAGATACAAACTCACACACACACACACACGTTACAAAAACATTCACACATAACCAAACACACATAAAACAGACACACACACACACTCTCAGAAACACACATAAGCCAGCCACAAACACACAAACAAAACATTCACACACAGAAACACAAGCACTCACAAGCACACACACACACACACGTTTCTTTTTACGCTGTGGGCCCAGAGGCAATTTCTGGCCCTGAGAGCCTCTAGGGAACTCTCAGCAGCGGTCGAGATTTATGTAAGAAGCATAACACTACATTCCGCAAATCTGGGCTATAAATAAAGGCGTGAAATATCTCGTCTCTCTTCCTCTTCCTCTGCTATTTACCCTCCTCCCTCTCTCTCCTTCCCTCAGGCCAGTCCTCCATACCCTACACCCATTCATTACCTACCCCAACCAACTATATTCAATGTTGATCCACCCACACTCTCACACTACCATCTAAAATTCTAAATCTATCCATTCATCTGCTTCCTCCATTTCACATCCCCCAAATTGATCGGCCCTGTATATCATAATATTCGTACAGTACCTATAGTATTGTTATGTATCGTGATCGTAAGTGTTCGGGTTTGAAGGTTGTATCGCTGTTGATAATACAGTGTACTTTTCTCATCTATACAAATATAACTGAATCTTTATTATCAATGTATCATAATTAGATATAATTAATAATACAGTATGTATATTATGTTTCAGGGTGAAGTGTGCTGGTCCAGACAACGTGTGGATAATTTGTTATACAGGTTACCTTGGATCTCTATAATTATCATCAGTTCCAGCAAAAGTTATTGTTAATTTTCACTCAATACAATATTTGTGACTGATAATGTGACAGTGGAATATCATATGAAATTATTCACAAAATATGAAGTATTAGTGACTTGTAAACTATTGTGAGGTATGATGTGAAAATTATTATATAAACATAATTTTATACGGAAAGAATAATTTTTTACTTATGGACAAACAAGACAATTAAATAATTTAATTATTGTACGAAATACAATGTGAAGTGTTAACACTAATAATCTGTAATATGACATATAACGTAAAGGAATTATGAACTACCGATGATGTTTATTAAGAGTGAAACCCTGTTAGTGTGACAAAGTGAAATTATTGAACAGTACTTTAAAACTAAAATTTATCTAAAATAAATAGAGATTAAAAATAATCAATAGACAAAAGGAATCTGGTTATTGTCAAAACTTCGTTGACAAACATATTCAAAATAACTACTTACTCTTACGAGTAAAACTTAGATGAAGGTGTTCCTTCCGACGAAGCTCCTTCAGCGGGGCCGTGTGTTATTGGTGGCAGCAGAATGAGCAGTGAAGGCATCATTGGCCCCGTGCCTGACTCCCCAGGACCAGCCAGGCTCCTGTACGGTACACTCAGGCACTCACAGACACTCCATCATAAACCAGATGACCATCAACACCAAACACTCCACCACAAACCACAGATCACAACAACAACAACAACAACACAACTCCACCACAAACCAGACGAACAAATATTTCCAGACACGACAACTATCCATGAAGACACACAAGAACTCCTGGACAAGTATGGTCAACTCAGTCACATCCAAGCACTCCAGCACCAACCCTCACCTATCACCACACCTCAAGAGAATACACAGGAGCTCTTGGACAAATATGGTACTCTTAGGCACATCCAGGCACTACAACACCAACCATCATCACAAGACACGACACCTCAAGGGGGTAGCCCGCAACCAATGGATAAGTATGGCAATCTTAGGCACATACAGGCACTCCAACACCAACCATCATCACCTAACACAACACCACAAGAGGATACACAAGAGCTCCTGGAGAGATACCACCAACAACACAAGATAAGGTACTACACGAGGCCTGACGTGACGGATACCTCAGGCATGTGTCACCGACCTCACCACCATCAGGATTGGCACGACACAAGCTTCTCCTTGGGCTTCTACTCCTCCAAGACTCCAGACCTGACCTTCCCCGCCGCAGCCACCGCCGACGTCGCCTCTAATAGTAACACTGGAGCAGGGGATGGGTTGAAGGGTCCCAGTGGTGATGAAGAGGAAGGTGAGGGTAAGAGGACCACCACTATTGACACCAGTATTATTTCTCCCACAACTCCACACCACCACCATCACCACCAGCCTCTCTGTTTGGTGAGTTCCCTTTATATTATTTTTAATTCATTTATACATTCATATACACACGCAAGCACGCATACACTATCTATGTATAGGTTCGCACACACATACAAGACAAAAATATATCTTACATACTAATGCACACACACACACACACACAGTTTACATCTACGTACACGACACACACGCATATACGTATACGCACATAGAAGTAAACTGATGCCAACACTCTCTACAACAACACATCCATACAAGTCCACGTTGATGTAACACAGATGAAAACACTGATACATAGCGAGAGACACAACACTCACTCTCACTTACATTTAATGGCAGAAAAATATACAGCCAATCCATTGTCTATATCCACAGTCCGAGCCATGCAGACCTCGTACACATTATGAAAAAATATATATATATGAGTGGAATAACATTACACTCAGCCGAACAACAAACAAGGCACGAGAATAACACACTGGAATCTAAGGGTCGTGGAGAATTGAAGGCTACTGATTCCTCCAAACTATGACACGATACAGACTTCCTCAGTGTATATAGGTACTGTTTTGTGGCTCAGCGTGGGAGTTCAGTAGCCTCCAATGAACTAACACAATCAGTCGTGAGCTTACACCAAAACACCAGACCCTATATACACTAACATTCGGTAAACATTCCACATTATCAGATTCGATTTATGAATGCCAGTCTAAATATTTATATGGTCATTTTAATATGGTTTTTCAGATAATTAAAATGATCAAACTTACAACCATGCATCAACCAGGAATAGTTTGTTATTTGAGTATATATATATTAATTTTATACAATCTAGTGCATATTTAATTAAATTTAATGTGCATCTTTCTTTCAGGATATCTAGAGTATATACCATTTTCTTAATAAAGATTTCATTTTGCTACTGATGTACAAAAAGAAAGTAAATCATACTTACAATGAATAAAAAATTATCTTTTAAAATTTCACGCAAATTGATGCTTAATTAATATATAAAGGCAGTAAGTAATCCAAAGAACTTGAATAGAATATCTGAAATTTTTTTTTTATCAAGTTCATTTCAAACACTGTAAAATGATTCACGGAAAATGTCTTTGAACGATAATATTAAATAAAGATTGGAGGAAACGCAAACTAATATTTAAAGTATTACATGAAAATGGTAAAAAGCCGAATTTTTTGAATAGACGAGTATACCACAATGAAACTGAAATCTGTCTGAAACTGAATAAAATATGGGTCACCAGAAAAAAATGTGTCAGAGAAAAAAATATAAAAAGAACGGGAAAGCTATGCTGCTACTATTTCTACCTCACTCGAATTTGTGTGTGTGTGTGTGTGTATGTGTGTGTGTGTGTGAAAAAGAGAGAGAGGGGGAAAGAAAGAGTTGTGTGTATATATATTTGTGTGTGAATAATTTTGAGAGAGAGAGAGAGAGAGAGAGCGTACGTACGTGTGTGTGTGTGTGTGTGAAACCTGCTCTGATATTTGCTGACATAGGCTGCAATGTGGCGGATTGTTTTGGCATGTGTTGACGTGTGTGTGTGTGTGTGTGTGTGTGTGTGTGTGTGTGTGTGTGTGTGTGTGTGTGTGTGTGTGTGTGTGTGTGTTGATGTACTGTGCATATTTACCCTGCAAACAAACACTGACTGCGGGTGCCTTTTTCATTTATGCACGCACTTCAACTCGTCTGTGTGTGTATGTGTGTGTGGAGGAGGGGAGGAGTTAATTTTTTTTTATTATTATTATTATTATTATTATTTTTTTTTTTTGTCATATATTGGAAGAGTCTACAACCCTCCATCCCATTCACCTACAGCATAATATTATACACACAAGCTTTATTAATCTCAACCTAACCTAACCTAATTTGACCAACCCACACATATTCACACACGTTTTGTTCAACTCGACCTAACCTAACCTAACCAAAACCTAAAACCTAACCCACACACATATACACAAATGCTCTATCCAACTAACCTAACCTAAACAAAACCTATAACCTGACGATGCACCCACCCAACCCACAACACAACCCATAACACGACACGTCCACCCACTCCCTCCTTCCTTCTTTAGGTTGGTGCGGGTACGAGCGTGGAGGCGAGACTGAGTGACGCCCTGGGACTCCCTCGTGATCTCAGGTCTTGGAGGCGTCTGAGCAGGAGCCTGGAGGACTTGCCTAGGGATATACAAGACCACATTCTCCGATGCCAATGTTCGTGTGGTCACATGGGATATGGAAACGTGTCGGTCAGTCCACTCACTCAGTTGGTTTTGTTTTGTTTGTGGGTTTGTTATTGTGAGAGTTAGTTTGTTAGTTACTTAGTTAATTATTTTTTTGGTTAGTTAGTTGGTTGGTTGGTTAGTTATTTGGATAGTTTGTTAGTATGTTAGTTGGTTAGTTAGTTGAATAGTTATTATATGTATAAGGTTTTATTTAATTATTTATTTAGCCAGTTACTCGTAGGTAGTTTTCATCTGTATCTATTTATTACTTGGCGAAAGCCAAATATGTTGCTCTATCTATCTATTCATCTATCTATCTATCTATCTATCTATCTATCTATCTATCTATCTATCTATCTATCTATCTATCTATCTGTGGACACCTCGGATATAACAACGTCAGGGTCAGAAAGTCGGTCACTTCTCCCCAACCAAACCTGACCCACATTCCATTTCCAGGTTCTATTTCCAGGTTACACACACACACACACACACACACACACACACACACACACACACACACACACTCACTTTCTGTCTTTGTCTCCCTCTTTCTCGGTCTCTGTCTGTCTCTCTGTCTGTCTCTATGTGTCTCTCTCTTTCTCTGTCTCAGTTTCTCACTCTCACTCTTTTTATTTTAAGACATAACCACATTTAAAATCCCACCCCTTTTATTTTTCCTCTAACATACTTAGCATACCATTAAGGGGTAATTTGCCTTGGTTGAATTATAAGGCTACAAATTTCCCTATACTACAATAATATGCCACGAGAAAAGCAACTTCCATACAGCCTAGAAAAAAAAAAAAAAAAAACTATCAAGACTTGCTTTTATTTTGTAGGTACTATTTTTTAAGATGATAATAATAATAATAATAATAATAATAAATAAAAATAACAACAATAAGAACAATAACAATAACAATAATAACAACAATAACAACAATAATAATAATAATAATAACAATAATCATAAAAATATATCCTATACCAATTCTCACCCACCTTCTTAGCATTCACGGTAAGTTTCATGAGACGCACCTTGCAGTTGGGAATCTCGACTGTGGTGCATATTGGCCTCAGCTGGGACTTGTATTCTCTAGCAACCTGGCTCGCATGTGGATGAGATGACAAAGATGCGATATTCTGCCGAGGCCTTATTGTGTCTGTGTCTGTGTGTGTGTGTGGAGGAGGGAGTGTGTGTGGGGGTGGGGTGGAGGGAATGTGTGTGTGTGTAGGGTGGGGGTGGGAGGGAATGTGTGTGTGTTGGGTGGTGTGAGGGAATGTGTGTGTGTGTGTGTGTAACTTCTCCATTCACCATCGTCTGTTCAGAGTTTGTAATATCAAGGAAAAGTGAATGTCATACTTCAGGAACCACGGGTAAAAAGAAATACGGCTTCATTTTAACCTGACGACAAAATATTATGCTCTTTCATCCCAACCAAGCAACTTCTTCGATAAATACACAGTACATATAACCCCCCCAAAAAAATTACACCAGACATTCAACATTAGCATAAACAAAGAAGCATAACCCAAACATATATTTATAACCAAAAGTCTCAGATATTACTTAATTTCAAGTCTTATTAAGTAATATCCGAGACTTTCCTTTATAAATACAAAGCTTCAACCAGGATTGATCAAAGCTTCAACCAAAACTGTTTACTTTTTAGTGCTCATGACTTTACGTTTTTTTTTTTTTTTTTTTATAGATGTCTTGCTGTATCAATATTTCAAGAAGCCTCGATAGTTGACACGAGACCTTTCCCTCCCTCCCTCATCTTGCCAAGTTTAGCCTCGTTTCCAGTCAGCCCAAGTTACCCTTATGCACAGTTATGAGAGAAAAGTTGTTCGTTCCACCCAACCCAACCCAGTCCCTCCTCCTCACATACATACCTATATAGCCTATCTCCCTGTTAGAATTATGTTACTGTCACCTCACTTTGCTTAACTTTTATCGGTTTATTTCCCTGTCAATGGTTTAGTTCAGTTCATCATGACATAGAAGACGACATTGCTATATGAAATAGACTAGTACTGGACATGGCTAGTACTTGTATATACACGAGTGTCTATCTAGTGGTGAAGGGGAGAGTACAGTGGTGATAAATCTGGAGCAACACATTCCTTCAAACTATTCCTTGCAACAGGCTGCCATTATTTTTGTTCATGTGGTTCTATTTCCTGGCATACTTTGGAGGAATCAAGTCACTCCAATGAACCAAAAGTGTATTACTCCCTTAAAACTAGGTGCCACGAACTAACAATATTAAAAATGAGATGGTAGTTGAGAATCAAGTTATGATAGCTATTGTACACACACACACACACACACACACACACACACACACATATCCGGGAGAGCTCACGCCATACTTGAATATCCTCGTACAGTACCGGTACATGCATAAATAATACCGTATAAATAACGTTTGCATACACTAGACTAGACGGAAGGGAATAAACCTTTTAACTTACCAAGAGCCGATCTCGTGTTAATATTTCCTGTGGATGTTAAATATTATATACTCATTCCAAAGTTTAATTCAAGCCTGTCTAAATATTTATTACTTGACGGCATTTATTTATACATAAACAATGATGGTATTAATAATTGTGTGATACCGATACTACCATTCCACAGACACACTACAGATCCATAGTTTGACATAGTGTAGTGTGACAGGGTATACAGTTTCGTGTGTTTTCTTAGTGTAGTATGGTGTAGTGTGACAGGGTATAGTGTGTTATGTTTTGATAGTGTAGTATGGTGTAGTGTGACAGGGTGTAGTGTAGTGTGTTATGGTGTAGTGTGACAGGGGTGTAGTGTGTTGTGTTTACGTGGTGTTGTGTGGAGGGAGCCTCATGTTTTAAAACCTGACCATCACGTCACGTATCATCACTCTTAGTTTCCATCCTTGCCATCCTCTTTTTCCTCCTCCTCCTTCTCCTCTTCCTTCTTCTTCTTCTGCTCCTCCTCCTCCTCTTCCTTCTTCTTCTTCTCCATCTCCTCCTCCTTCTTCTTCTTCTCCTTTCCACACCTGCAACCCCTCCATCCACTTCTCTTTCCACTTTTTTTTTAATAATCTTTTCTTTCCATATTCTTCCATCTTTCACATATTTTTCGACACCTACTCCTTCACCACCACCTCTTTTCTCTCTCTCTCTCTCTCTCTCTCGTTCCTTCCACTCACCATTCTTCTTCTTTTTCCAACTTTTATTTATAATTTTCCTTTCCATCTTCTTTCAGTTCATTTTATTATTTTCTTCTCTTACTCTTATTCCTCTTTTCTCTTCCCTTCCTCTCCACCTTTATTATACCTACTCTATACACATTTCCTTCTCCTCATCTCCTCCTCCTCCTCCTCCTCCTCCTCCTCCTCCTCCTCCTCCTTCCCAGGCTATCGGTATTCTCCCACGCACGCACGTATGCAAACACACACACACACACACAAACACGGACAAACACACACACACACACGGACAAACACACACACACACACGGACAAACACACACACACACACGGACACACACACACACACACACGCCTTTTTTTTTTTATCCTGCCGCCACGAAGAAAAAGCATTAGCTCGCCTCTCAATTTCCGAAGCGGCTTAAATTTGCCTGTCGGGAAAACTTCACGAGTGAGAAAAGATCCAACTGGGATAAGACCGAGCAAGTCCAGACATTCACAGGTATACGAGAGAAAAGGGACGCACATACATACATACAGTGTTGGTAAATCTGGAGCAACTGATTCCCCCCAAAACAATTACAAGCAACAGGGATACCTTTATTATGTGTGTTACTGATTCCCAAAAAAAACTATTCCAAGCAACAGAGCTACCTTTATTACGTGTGTTATCCTATGCTATCCTACCTGGTGGTCTTGTTTCCTGGTGGCATACTTTGGACTAATCAAGGCGCTCCCATGTTACCAAAAGTGTCTTACCCCCTTAAGAGAAAACAGAAATATCCGGGCACCGAGCAACGGGTGGAATGAGCTTTAATTATGAAGGAAGGTGCAGTGAACTCAGAGCAACAACAACAACAACAACAATAACAATAACAAGGTGAGACAAGGTGAGAATAATGCAAGAGAAGGTGATATTAGGGTTGACAGAGTGAGACAAGGTGAGAATAATACAAGGAGAGATGATATTAGGGTTGACAGAGTGAGACAAGGTGAGAATAATACAAGGAGAGATGATATTAGGGTTGACAAGGTGAGAGTACAGAAGAGAAAAGAGACAAGGTGAGAATAATACAAGGGGAGATGATATTAGGGTTGACAGAGGGAAAGTAGCAGAAAAATCTTAGGTATTCTGGTTGCCTGTGTCAGTGTTATTATCCCAGCCATTCCTGAGTAATGAAGCCATCTGAGGAATGACACGAGAGTTGAACCCACCCGCCAGCTCTGTGTGTGTGTGTGTGTGTGTGTGTCTGATATCCATGTCTGTGTGTGTGTGTGTGTGTGTGTGTGTGTGTGTGTGTGTGTGTGTGTGTGTGTGTGTGTGTGTCTGGTATCCGTGTGTATGTGTGTGGCTATCACTGTCTTCATACACAGACGCATAAAAATACACATTCATAACATTTACACATAATTATAGTCCAGTTATGATCCAAACGGCTTTGTTCAATATTCTAAAATCTTGCCAAGGCCCCCAAAAGGTTGCTTATAGAACGAGCCTCACACTGGCACACTTTCCTTTATTCTCTGGTCAAACTAAGGCTTCCTAGTTCCTATATTTTAGTTATTCGTAAATGGAGAGCAACTTTAGAATCTGTACGAAGCAAGTCTGAATAGAGGACAGTGGATGAAGGACGATAAACGAAGGAAGAAATTACAACCGTGAAAAAAAAAAAGCTAAGTCGATCATGTGACGTTTGCCGATGCTTACAAACTATATCACGAACAAGATTTCCTCGGTGACAAAGATGGATTCTCTGGCATCACAAGAAAGGTTTTATAGCCTCCAATTCGCCGACAACAACAACAACAACAACATCTCCAACCCAACAAATATCAGCAGAAGCAATTAATTAGTTTTAGGTAAATGACGACGACACTCATCAATCACTGACACACACACACACACACACCGGTGCATGTAATTAGGGTCAGTTATGCTACAGTTGTTGTGTGTTATATTTGTGCAGCCTATACCTTTTAGTCGACTAATTACAAGTGAAGTCAGAATTCACAGCGTAGTAATTGCTTTCTGCTAATTAACTTGGTTGGTTGGTTGGCCGGCCGGGGTCTAATATAGTGGCGAATACACCAAAAACAACACCACCACCACCAACAACACCACCACCACCACTAACAACACCACTAACCCCACCACCACCACCACCACCAACAACAACAACACCAACACCAACAACACCACTAACAACAACAACAACACAGCCTGAGGGAAGACAAGACAAGCTGCATGGTGGTCTGACTAATGTGTCGTGAGTTGTGGTGTGAGATGAGTTTGTTTATCTTTACTGCCAACACGAGACTCACTCATTATAATATACTGCAAGGGAGATAGATGATGGTGGTGGTATTATAGAACCGTTTACTAGGTAGATGGTATTTATTATTATCATTATTATTGCTATTATACGACGGTTTCTTACTATTACCGACTCTTTTGTTTTAGTATATCCGATGCTGTACATTTGGTGGATACTGACTGAATGACTACGAACATCTTAAGAATGCAAAACAAACCCTATGCATAAGTTACACTACATTGACACACAAATATTTCATTCTATTTAGGACAGCATAGTAAAACATGGTATGACATAATTACCTCCACGCCTAATTTATAAAAACACTGATACACTTTACATCCACCACTGAGAGAAAGAATGAAAAAAACTATAACCTGAAAGAGACAACTATACCAAGGAAGACACAAGCACTTATGAATAATAGTCGCTTTTATTTTACAGGGGAACCAGTGTAAATATTATGTGTATTGTGGAAGGGAATTAGGACACACTGTGGTTGTTTGTTTTTCACACACACAAGAAAATAGGACACACTGGGGCTGTTTGTTTTTCACGCACAGAAGAAATTAGGACACACTGGGGCTGTTTGTTTTTCACGCACAGAAGAAATTAGGACACACTGGGGCTGTTTATTTTTCAAGGACATAAGACCATCATCATTGTCAATTCAGAGGTTCCTCATACACTCACAAAACTTGGCCACTTTACATTTTCGCTCGTGAAGAAGAAAATCACGAGTAGCAAAAACGCTGAACCGTGTAAGGCAGTAAATTGACCTACTGTGTGTGTGTGTGTGTGTGTGTGTGTGTGAGAGAGAGAGAGAGAGAGAGAGAGAGAATTTAACAGATGTTTTCATAAGTAGGCCCAATGCATTTAAAGCCAAAAATAAAAATATCTTGAAATTAAAAAAATGAAAAAAAGTTGACCATAAATAATAATGAAAAAAAAATAATAAAAAGAGATATAGAAATATAGATAAAGTTGACGACTGCCTCCATCGACAAACAATAAAAATAAAAAGGAGGGAAA